>AWWV01010602.1:0-47234 GCA_001974805.1 Corchorus capsularis | reverse complement strand
TCTTAAGTTTTTATAAGTTGTAAAAATCAACACAGAAAGGGAAGAAGAAAAGAAAATGGGGAAAATATACAACGTATAAAAACTTAAGAAAAAATTTTGTTGATATCAACGGGTGGAATAAAAAAGGTGTAAAAATCTATCACGATGACAACCACATACGAATTCAGTATAAAAGGTTTTTAAAACCTGTTTAGCAAGTTAAAACTTATTGTATCGGACGGTAAGGAAATTAGATATTGAATCCAATGATCAGAGATCGTTGGGAGCGTCACATCCAAAAGTGGGAGTATCACAGCAGAAGCGCTGAAGTCTCCACCGAATTATCACGGAACTAACAGCAAAACTGCAAAAAGATGGAAACAACTAATTTCCTCGTGTATTTTATGTTTGTCAACTACTAATATGCGTTTGTTAAATGTTAATTAATGGCATCTCCTCTACCAACGTGTTGAGACTTTTATTACTATAATATTTTACCAATAATATGGGAATATGATCATATTATCCAATATTATTATTTTATCAGATATTTCGGGATTATGTTTCCTTCTTACTTCATGTTTTAAACTTTCAAGGTCCCCACAGGCCACAACAACTCTTTCTTCTTCTTCTTCTTTTTTTCCTTTTTTTTTTGAAATTTTAATTTTCTTCTAAAATAGTAAAATACTACATAAAAAGAAAGACAATGAGAACTGGATATAGTTAAATGGTCTTTTTCATTTCCTTTTCTGAATAAATTTTGTGAGGATGATCCCAAAAAATCAACACGTGGAAATAAAAAAAAATTTGATAAAAAGGAAAAAAATACTAGTAGTAGTACTTTTTTTTTTGGCCAAACATATAGTAGTTATTAAGATTGTTTGGAGCTAGTTTTTTTTTTTGGACCGTTTTGACAGCTTGTACTGAATAAAATTTTCCACTGGCCAAAAAAATAATAAAGTTTCCAGCTTTTTTTTTGCTATAAAAATATGAAATATTATCTCTAAAAGAATGTTAAATATTATATATACACAACTAATATAAAGACTGTCTTTTTTAAATTTTATAGATAATATAGAGAAATTATTAGATGCGATCGTTCTACCATGTCAGTCATGAGACTACCAAATAAAATTGTGACACGTAAACTCAACTTTTAATATCAAAACACAATTCTAGATAAAGATTTAGCTCATTTTAAAATAAACAATACTTAAGGTAAGTTTCCAAATTTAAGATATAATTGGAATAGGTTTTAAAAATTTCTGATTGGTCTTAATAGTTGGTCCCATTGCTGATATGTTAGGTCAATTCCGTCTTATAATTTCCCATATAGAATACAATTAATACATTAGAGCTAACGTGTCTATTACCTTAGGATAATATAATTTATTAATTAGCACATATATCATGTAAAATTTTTAAATGGATTTTGTTAACATGTTAGGATGATCTATCTATTAGTTAAGTTTTTATCTGAAAAGTTATATATATTTTTTTAATAAATACAATAGTTGACTATATCTTTTTGAACCTCCAATTTGTCCCTCCAATTTGACCCTCCTAATAATTAAGTAAATAAATTAAATCCAGATTTAGCCCCCTAATAATTAAGCTAAGAAATTAAATCCAGATTTAACCCGTAGTTATAAATATGGAGAGTTTGAAGGTAAATCTCTTGATTTTAGGCTATCATTGAATAGGGTTTTAGAAATTATGGTAAGTTTTCCGATGATACGTCAGGAGGGACAAGTTGGAGGGTAATGTAGCAATACTCTAATAATACTTCTGGCCCCTCCATTTTGCCACACACAATACTACCTCCTGATGTGTTCATTACACATTAGGCCATGTGTCTTCTCTCTCTCTTTCTAATTTTTTTTTTCTATTTTTTTAAGTTTAGCCTTAATTTCACTAAGTTTAGCCCCAAATTAAAATTTTATTTTGTTTTAAGGGTAAATTTCAAAATTAATAATTTATTGTTATAGGGTTTTAGAAATAAAATACAAAACTAATTTCACTAAGTTTAGCCCCAAATTAAAATTTTATTTTCATTTTAAGGGTAAATTCCATAATTAATAACATTGTTATAGGGTTTTAGAAATAAAATATATAATTAATTCACTAAGTTTAGCCTAAATTAAAATTAAAATTTTATTTTAAGGGTCAGAAAAATTAAAATTTATAAATGATGTATTGGAACCAATAAAATGATGACATGTGCCTTGACGTATGATAGACACATCAGAAAGGAACATTGTGTGTGATAAAATGGAGGAGCGTGTAGCAAAACCCCTCTAATTTCAATACATTAAAAATAAAAACATTTTGCTACAATAATTGATTAGCCGAAGTTGAAAATGGTTGATAAGAGTGAAAAAGATCAATCTAGTTCCAGTTATTAAAAAAAAAAAAACAAAGATTCAAACCTAAAACCCGCTTCCAGTGTACAACAAATTAGTCTCAAACCGATATGATTTGGTAATAAAAATTAGGATGATCTCATAATCAAATTAATCTTTTCCCATTCCTAAAGGCTAAAAGATTGAAAACTAAATAATGAAAGAATTAGTATATATTTTTTTGGGCCCTAAAAACAAATCATATTTGACTGACATTTTAATATTATTACATAAATAAATAAATCAATTAATCATCATCATATGACCTATCATGGCATCTATGTACCAAACGAACCCAAAGCACTCGCCAAAATTGAAAATTCATACATTAACTGATTATTAATTAACAATCTCAATTGACACAGTATGAAACAACAATCGAATGTTATTATGGATTTATTTATGAGAAGTGAAATGAAATGCATTTAGTAGGCTGGGCGGGCTTTCAAAATCAAAGTGGGCCAAATATTACAGATCATAAACCGAAATTCAGAACCGTTGACTATCCTGTCCACATCTAAAAGTGCCGAAAAGTATCAATATTATCTGCCGTTACGTTACGGTTACAGTTTTTTTTTTCCATTTTTTCACTTTTAAACTTATCCCTCTTTTTCTTTCTTTCCTTCCTTTTTTTTGAAAGTTCTTCATTATGCAATCCACGCCAACTCAATTTGAAATGAGTCGGAACTCGGAACAGCAAGTGTGGATATGTTACTAGTAGTGTTATATACGTAACGGCTGTACTTCTACAGACTTTTCCTGTTGTTGTCTTTGTTTTGACTGCCACGTGGCATCATTTCTTGAATAAGAGGAACTGAAATACGTCACCTGACTGTCACTTTACTGTCCCCACGCAGCACTCCACTTCCCATTTTCCTCGCGTTTATTTCTTCCTTCCTTTTTGCTTTCAGCCTATTTATTTATTTATAGAGCCTTTCTCGCAATTTTGCTCATTGCTCATTTCTTTGCTTTCAAATTGAAGCAGGTTGCTCATGCGTTGAGCTTTGCTTCTCTAACTCATTTTCATTTTTATTTGAATTCGATTTTTCTAATCTTTTGAATCTTTAGATAAAATAAAAAATCGAGCATATATGGCGGCCGCTCTGAGGATTTCATCCTTGCTTTCTCGTTCTTCTGCTGCTTCTCGGCTTTCTAAAGGTTTTTGTTTTTATTCGATTACTTCGTTTTATTTTATCGGATTTCTTATTCATAGCATTTCTATTGATCTCTTATTTGTTTGTTTTTTGAGTGAAGAATGGAGAGTTCAACTTTGACTTTGAGTCTTTCACGAAATATATAAATGTAAATGTTTGCTGCAATTGATCTGATCATGGTTTGACTTTTTGAGGATTTGTTGTTTGGTTTCCCAGAAAATTTATAATTAGTAAAAGGAAAGGAAAATGATTTTTTTTTTTTAAAATTTTAAGTCATCTAAGCATTTCATTTTCTGCGGCTTAAAAGAGTATGGAAAGTGACAGTACTTTGCTCGACATTGACTTACAAAATTTCTCTCAAAAGTTAATATATCAATTCATAATAAAGCTTTGATAGAAAATTTTCCAAAAAAGTTTCATTTTCTCTAGTTAAATTTTAGTAGTTTAAAGGAAGATGCAGATGGTGAGGCATAAATTTTTAAAACCCTCACATGTCAAGAATCTGAATATTTGATTCAGTAGTAAGAAAGTTGCCCCTTGTTTTTAATTTTAATTTTGCATCTGCATAAGGGTGTGGAAAAGACTTCTGTCTCTAATTTTCCCCTGAGACCACAGTGGATATAAAATAAAATTAATAAATTTTAAAGTATTCCACTGTCAAGAATCAAGATTCCATAGGTTTCAAAGACATTGCCTTTTCTTATCTGCCATACTACTATTCATTTAGCAGCTGCATTTATTTTTTGATCCAAAAAAAAAAATGGTACCATGAATTTAGCAGCTGCAGCTGCATTTATGGCAACTCATGAATGGTACCTAACTAAAAAGAAAGAATCCTAATGTTAGTACTTAGTAGTAGTAATGTTTAACACAGAGTGCATTTATTGCCTTTACATGTTTTGCAATAAATTTATTTTGTGACCTGAACTCAAGTTGTTGTTTCTTTTAGTTTTAATTCTTGCTTGTGTATTAATTTATTCTTAATAATTGTTCAAAATATATTTTTGTTTTCAGGTCCTATCGCTGGATTGGGCAGAGTTGTTCCTAAGTACAGTACTTTTGCCGCTGTTGAGAACCCAGAGACCCCTGTCAAAGTGAACTACACCCAACTTTTAATTGATGGGAAGTTTGTTGATTCCGTATCAGGTGAAACTTTTTTTTTTTCCTTTTGTTTTTTATTCATGTGCAATTATAGTACATTGTAGTTGTAGATGTTCCTGTAAATGTTTCTTGTTTGTGTGTTGTGATTACTATAGTATTCCTCAGCTAATTGTTTATGGAACATTGCAATCCAACAGGGAAAACTTTTGCAACATATGATCCCAGGACAGGGGATGAGATTGCTCATGTTGCTGAAGGTGATGCTGAAGATATAAACCGAGCAGTTGTTGCTGCTCGCAAGGCATTTGATGAAGGACCATGGCCCAAGATGACTGCTTATGTAAAACTTCATACTTTTTACTTCTTATTCTGTCATATTGAATCATCTGCAACCATGTTAAACTTTGTCTATTGTCTTCCAGGAAAGGTCAATGGTATTGTTCCGGTTTGCTGATCTTATTGACAAGCATGCTGAGGAACTTGCGGCACTTGAGACCTGGAATAACGGAAAGACATATGAACAGGCTTCTAAGGCTGAACTACCAATGATCTCTCGTCTAATTCGGTACTATGCTGGTCAGTAAACTCACTAAAAATCACAGTTCAAGTGTTCAACACATTGTCGCTATCTCAAGCAGTTTGCTATCAATTTGTTTGCTTTTAATCTTATGCAACATCTGACACACTGTATCCTTTCTGTTATTCAGGTTGGGCAGACAAGATTCATGGTCTTACAGCTCCAGCTGATAGTGCACACGCTGTGCAGACCATACATGAACCAATTGGTGTTGCTGGTCAAATTATTCCATGGAATTTTCCTCTTCTCATGTTTGCTTGGAAGGTTGCACCTGCCTTAGCTTGTGGCAATACTATTGTTCTTAAGACAGCAGAGCAGACACCATTGTCTGCTCTTTATGCTGCCAAGCTACTTCATGAGGTAGTTTCTCGAGTCTGTAACAGTTTTCTCCCACCAGCACAACATTATGCACTTCCTCTTATTTTCACTTCCTTAAATTATGTCGTAGTTTAACTACATTGAATCGGAACAACAGTATATAAAACCAAGTGTTTATCACTGATGAAATGTGCAATCTTGTTCCTTGTATAATTAAGAATGTAAATGCAGGTTTTCCTTTTTAATGTGAGTCAGTGGTGAAGTCAGTATTGAATTTTCAAGTTATGCTTAGATGACTGTTCATATATCTATTAATCTTTTATTCAGTCATTCTCACTTGAAATTGTTTTCACAGGCTGGACTTCCTTCAGGTGTTCTAAATGTGGTTTCAGGTTTTGGTCCAACTGCTGGTGCTGCTCTTGCCAGTCATATGGATGTAGATAAGGTACTTTACATACTTAAATGAACTACTAGACCTACATTAATTTGTGTTCTCCATCATTTGATCTTGAAGAATTCTTAACTTCATCTTTGTGGGTTCACATATTAGTCTAAATGATGATTCTGAATTTCCTGTCTTTGGTAGTAACTTTATTTATCTGAGCAGTCATAGCTAACTCAATCTAAAATGAATGGTTTAATTTTGTAATTATTTGATACTACATTTTCCTTGTTTTAGCTGATCAATGGCAATGATACGCATTATAAATATCTATAAAATTGGATGAAGAACTATATAAGGCTGTTAATAAATATCAGCTTTCCAGTAGTTAGTTTATCTTCATGTTCTTGAAAATGGTAAGTAACAAGGATTCCTACAAGGCCTTCTGAATTTCCCTCTCAACTTTGTCTTCCTAGAGAGTTGATTTGCCACTCATTACCATTATACAAGTTGATGTCCATAAAAGTTTGGTAGAGTTGAAGAGATGAAACTATTACATGACCCTTTAGTGTACCTCTGAGATCAATGTCACCATTTACAGCTTGCTTTCACTGGATCAACTCAAACTGGAAAAATTGTACTTGAGTTGGCTGCAAAGAGCAATCTTAAGCCTGTGACACTGGAGCTTGGAGGAAAATCCCCTTTTATTGTATGCAAGGATGCTGATATTGATACAGCAGTTGAGCTGGCTCACTTTGCTTTGTTCTTCAATCAGGTATGTATGAGAAAAAACTTCTGTAATGACAAACACAGTTTCACTATCGCGATTCTTTTTATTCATGGGAGTTGCAATTTGCAGGGACAATGCTGCTGTGCTGGCTCTCGTACATATGTACATGAGAGTGTGTATGATGAATTTGTACAGAAGGCAAAGGAACGTGCATTGAAACGTACTGTTGGGGATCCATTCAAGGCCGGAATTGAACAAGGTCCTCAGGTAAATCAACAAACCATTTCTTGATATATAGCTACAAAAATGGATACCACTCCATATGCAAATCAATCAAAATGCAATGTTATGTTTTGGATTATCATTCCCATATTCTGCCCCATTTCGGCTACTTATAATGATGCCTCTGTATACTTGAATTAGATTGATTCAGAACAATTTGAGAAGATCCTGAGGTACATAAGATCCGGTGTTGACAACGGAGCAACTCTAGAAACTGGAGGTGAGAGGCTAGGGGACAAGGGCTACTACATTCAGCCCACTGTGTTCTCCAATGTAAAGGTATGTCATTTACAACTTTCACCTGGTGACCAGATTACGAATAATGCTATTGAAATATAATGATGGCAGATAACTGATGTTCCGAATTTTATCAGGAAGACATGTTGATTGCACAAGATGAGATATTTGGTCCAGTTCAGTCCATCTTGAAATTCAAGTGAGCAACCAACCTTACCTTTATCATGCATCAATCTGCTTGTTAGGATATCTCGGCTGAGCTAATCTTATAATAATGTTTCCTCGATTGCAGGGACATCGATGAGGTTGTTCGGAGGGCAAATAATACTTCTTATGGATTGGCTGCCGGTGTCTTTACCAAAGACATAGACACTGCTAACACCTTGACTCGCGCATTGAGAGTTGGAACAGTTTGGGTGAATTGCTATGATGTGTTTGATGCAGCAATTCCATTTGGTGGTTATAAAATGAGCGGACAGGGAAGAGAAAAGGGTATTCACTGCCTAAGCAATTACTTGCAAGTGAAGGCTGTTGTCACTCCCTTGAAGAATCCAGCTTGGATCTAAATTATCCCTTTGCAACTTTCATCTTTTTCTTTTTTCTTTTTTTTTTAATAAGGAGAAAGAATAATGGATTATCGACTTTGTGAGATTTATGGATTTGATGATGAAAAAAAAAAGTTTAATTAAGCCAGTTGTGCCCGATGAAATGACATTGCAAATGGTCGTTTTGGTCTCTTTTTCCCCGGAATCAACTTCAAAAACAAATGAATAAAATTAAAAGCTTTTAAAATTCTACAGTAAATTTTGCTCAAGGCTTCAAAACTGTAGAATTTGGTTGGATCCATGTGATGCCCTCTTTTATACATTCAGAATTGATACTGAAAGATTCTTTCTCGGATTGCTAAAATGCAAGAACCGGTTTTGAACCATTTTTGCCATCTCCATCCTGAATTTTTCGCAAGAGTCCATTTCCATTTATGAAAAGAAAAAGAGATTAATTTGTAAGATTATACAAAGTGCAAATGTGGTTATAAATCTCAATCATGAGACTTTTACAAAAGTGAAAAGGCAATTGTCATTTTCCTTTTCCAACCTCCTTTCCAAACAAATTATATGACTTTGTTGAAATTCAAGGTATTTCCTTTTCAATTTGAGTGACATCCACTTAAATTTCAGTCGACGTCTTGTGATTGTCTCCATTACTCACTTGGCCACATATATTAAACGTTTTGGAATCATAAAATCATCAAATTCTAAACTTTTTTTTTTGATACAAATCAAATTCTAAACTTAATATTAATACTATATATATGAGACTATCTTTATTGACAAAATTAGTTTCCTTACCGAACACACATCTCACATTTGCAATAGTTGCATGATCAATTACGTTTTTCTTAGCTCAAGATTGAAAGGACAAAAATTAATGGTTGTTGGACCACCTTTATGCTTTTTTGCACCAATTAATTGCTCATAAACTCAAAATTCCGTGCCTCTTTTACTTGAGGCTCTTATGTGGGTGCCGAAAGGCCAAAACATTACAACGCTGCATCGTCTCGACATTCGACATGTTTGGTATGAGCTATGCATAAATCATTATTTGTCTGTCTTTGGTATGTAATGCATCCACAAGTTTGATTCAATGAATAATACTACATGTTTAAAAAAAAAAACAAAGGAAAAAAAGACAAGAATTTTCGATTCTCTTTCCTTTTTGTATTTTTTAATTAATTGACGACATAAAATGGGAAATGTAATATTGAGAAAAAAAGCTAGTAAGTTTTTATGATGTGTCCGAAATCTAATGATCATAAAAATATTATTTACCCAAAACTTTACCTCATTTACAAGAAATATATTTAGTAGATTCCTCTCATATTTAAGCAATCAAATTTTATCAAATAGATATGTCCAAATAACCTACTTATAATCATATTTAAACTTGACAGATCCTCAAGAAGCCCGAAAGGGTAACCCCTTCCTCTATAGATGGGTAGCCAACATACAACTAAATTTGAAGAATTTGATTACTCTTGCACTGCATTCCGTTGCCATTGGCCCTGTTCGGCGTCCCATTCTCCACGAACGGGACAGATCCTCAAGAGTCATGCACGATGTATTGACCAATTAACGCGTGACATGTGCATCTCTCCTTGTGTATACTGTAATTATTATGAAAATCTTTCTATAATTAAAATTTAATTGGAAGGTTCCCTTGCTATTTTTCAAGCTGGAGAAGGTAGTTAATTGCTCTGCTATTTTTCAAGCTACAGAACTACCTTATTAATGAGTATGACCTATTTAATCTTCATTTCACTGCATGCAAAGTCACATATCACAGCTGTATTAGTAACTACTTATTTGGACATTTCAACTCCAATTAAAATGACACTCTTACGTCCCATCCCACTCCTAAATCCTAATCCCCCTATTTCGTACCTCCTCCTATATATGTCCTATTCTTTTATTTTTCCCATTTATTTACATATATAGCCCAGACTGACAATTGACCTAACAAAAACGTTTCTCCTCCAATTCAAATAATCTCGATCATTCAAAAAAGATTTTTTTTCTTTTTCCGAACAATTTAATGGTTATAAATCTCATATAATATAAGGAATTTATTCCCATAATTACAAGGTTGTTATCTTTAAAATAATTTGTACAATTTTGTCCCCCAAAGGTCATTCTCAAGCACCCGAATTGTTAGCTCAATTGATAGTGCACCGTACCTGAACCGTGAGGTTCTGGATTTAAGTCTCACGGAATGTGAGTTTAGTTTGTAATTTATTTATTTGTGTATTTGATATGTAGATATGGTTATTCTCATTTAGATATTTGAGCATATAGAAATTTATTCGGATTGTAATCAGATTTCATTTGTACCCACTGAAAAAAAAAAAAAAAGTCATCCTCAAATTAATTGTGGAACCTGCTTTAATCAGACTTGTTTCTATACTATTATTATCTCATGATTCAGGGGAGAATGCAAATTGTATATATAATCCTTTTTTATTTCTTTGTAACAAGAAGTATAGATCATGAACATCCTTGCTGAAAAAATAATCTATTTAACTAAGGAAGTAATTAAAAATAAAGAAGGAAAATTAAGGAAAAAGAATTTGTATAGTATAATTATAAATTATAATCAGACTTCTTCAGGTGCATTCAGCAGGTAAGACTTTATATCTGGAAGGATCTTTACAATAGGAGTAAAACATGAGCTTGCTTCTAGCCCAAGTCATGGCGCTCATCTGTTGATTCGACAGCTTAGCGAAGTCAGCTCCTTGAACAGGGTCGACCTTGCTTGAAAGGCTGCTATTGGTATTGGAACACGATGAAGCTGCCGCCGCCTCGCCAGGTGTTGCTGCAGCCTGCTGCGGCGGCTTAGCTGGATTTGCCGAACAGCCAGCCATTTCCAGGTCAGCTAATGAAGTTACAAAAGGGGCATACTTGTAATTAACAGGGTATTTGCCACCATGAGTTGCCCATTCCGACCCATCCCATATTGTCACATATAAAGACATTGGCTTTGATGGATATGAGCTGGTGAACTTGCCATTGTTTGGGAACTCTCTTACTGGTATATTATCCACTAGGAACCTGCATTTTTAATTTATATAGCTTTGAATTATACTTCAATGTAATAAATCCAACAATATTTCAGTTTCAGGCCATTCTGGGTTTCTGATTAACTTACACTATATGGTGGCTGTTCCAGAGAATGCTGTAATAATGGTGTTGCTGTCTGGGATCAAACCAGAAATAGAATTTCTCTTCTCTGCCTGTACTCACACCATTTGCATATATATTTGTTTGAAGAGTCCAATCTAATCTCTTGTCATTCCCCAACAATTCTATGTCAATCTCATCATGGTTGTGAGGATTTGTGTCTACATTTGACAACTGCATATATATAATGATCAGAGTCACAAAATTAATTAAAAAAAAAAAAAAACAGGGGAAGCAAGCTTACATAGAAGGCAACCACAACTCCAGAAGTGAGACCAGCAGGCAATTTTATTGCAGCACTGAAAAACCCATAGTGATATTTGTTCTTGGAAACCAATCCTGACCCTGAAAAATAATCATTCAAATTAAAAACATTAGAATATGAGGGGGGAAAAAAACCCAGAAAGCCAGAAGAAGGGGGGCAGAGTTTTTGATTGATAGTATATATATTGAGTACGTACCAGAGGTTTTGTCGAGGGAAAGAGTAGCCATGGACCCATTGTTGAGGAGCTTGATATTTGGTCCACCGAAAGCATAAGAACAACCCTTGTCAATGGAGACATGAGAAAACAAGTCTGTTAAACGTGGAACGCTAGGAGTTGTATAATGCTTGTTATGTGAAGAAACCAAACTCGACATGCAAAACAATGAAATCATACAAATTAAAAAAATGGGTTTCAATATAGTTGCCATTGGGTTCTTTCAAAAAAAAATATTTTTTTGGTCTAAATTGGTGTATTTGATGAAGGAAAAAAGAGGGAGATTTGGTTCATTTATATATATGGGGGAAATGAAGGATCAAAGCGGAAACGACCGCAATCTAAGCTTAGTTGTTTCTAGCTGGCGAATTCTTTTTATGGGTATCTTTTTCTTTTTTAATTTTTTGATTTTTTTCTGTATATTTTCGGATCTCTGACAGTGAAACCTTGTCTATGGATTCATGTGGGTTTGATTTTGAGATGCTTGGCACCAGCTCGTGGGGATGCTCTAAATTCTAGACCATGATTTCGACATTTACTAAAGTTAATGGGACCAACCCTCAATCTGAAAAGCTCTTAAATTTTAGTAATAAATTCCATTTTTCTTTTTCAATTTCATTTTCAGGGTCCTTTTAGGAGGACTTTTCTTCATACATTAATCCAAAAAATGAAAGGAAAAGTGAAAACAATAAAGTGAAATAAAAACAAAACTAGAACAGTTCCTTCGGTAGTCAAATTTGAGTACACTTGAATTGATTTGGGTGTGGTGTGGTCCAAAGATTCTCATGGGCCTTTTTGAAGAAATGTTTTGAGGATTTCTTTTTTCTTCTTTTCTTTCCCCTGGCTTTGGAGTTTTTGGTGGCATAGGGCAATTTACGCGTCTTTCTCTTTCAGTTTTCTCTGTTGTTTATCTTCGTATATATATTTTCAGTTTCAATATTGCAACTGGGATTTGGTTTGGCTTTTGGGACCGCTGTTTCATAATTCATTATAGTTAAGTCAATCAAGGCGGCCTGTTTGCTGCTGCATGCAGGCACTGCAGCTTGTCCATAGCCTTTCTTTCTATTGAGGAAGATTTTAAACAAAATTAATAATGCAATTTAAGTGAAGCTTTTTAAATGTCCAGGTTGGTTTATTACGCGATAAAATTCTCTCAACAATAATATTCTAATAACAAAACTTGAATTCGATATCTTATTTGACTAGAACAAGTATTGAAACATTAATTGAACCAACAATTTATTGATTTATATTACAATTTATGTGTTCTTAGTCAAATACTACTGAACGTATATATTGTACGTCAAAAAAATTAGAGACTATTAACGTGAAAACATCCAAAAAAAACTTCAGTTAAATTGTCCCCAAGTATAATATAATATATAATATATTAATATTAGTATTATACAAGTTGGACTGGTAGAGCAGGCAAAACAGAACAGGCATAGTTGAAGCAAGCTCTGATAATGCTGTTGGTTCGCTAACCCATTCGGCCACTTGTTGTTTGGTTCTTACTATCAAGATTTTTATATATATATATATATATACTAATTTTTAAATAGTACTTTAGTTTTTTTTTTTTGGTCTCCCTTATGCAATTGCAAGTGTACATTTTCTTATGTAGATAAGGTTTTTGGAATGTTTTTTCCATAAAGAATCAAACTTAGATGACTAGGAAAACATGACTTCTTTCTTATCAATCAAACTTGTTAGTTACCAAGTTGTTCCTTACAAGGATTGCAAAGTATATATATGATTTAGACTAAATAGCCTTTTTATCCCCACTTTATCAAATTGGGTCAATTTACCCCTGAACTAATAATTGCACCACAATGTCCTTTTAAATCACAAAATTAGGCCAAATTGTCCCTTACCGTCAACGCTGTTAGTCACGTGACTAACGGTTCCGTCGGAGACCAAATTAACTGCTGATGTGGTATTTTTTAGCTGACGTGGAATTTCCACGTCAGCAAAAGTGGGCACAAAATCCTGCCAAAAAAAAAGGGTAAAAAGAAAAAGAAAATAAATAAGAAAATTCCGGTCAAACTAAAAAAAGAAAACAAAAAAAAAGGGTTAAATTATTCTTCCTTTTTTTTTTTGTTCCCTTTCACTTTCTCTCTGTTCTCATCTCCTTCTTCCCCATCTCTCCATCTCTTAATCAAAACAATCGAAACAAATGCAACTGGACTACTCTTAGTATAATCAAAGTTCAAGATTTCCTTTATCTCTATTGGTTCCTCCACCAAATAACTCATCAAAAACCCACTAATTACAAGTGAAGTAACCAGCAATCCACACAAAACACAGCCTACATATGTAGCCCAAAACACTCCCCATCCGAATCAAAACATGAAGTTCCATATATATATTTATGATCCTTTAACCACTGGCCCAATATAGGACTAAAATACCCACAAGTTGAATCCCATAAATTTAACAACTTTGTGTTTACATAAGCTCTACCTTGCCTCAAAGCTTGAAAGGGATCAACAATAAACATGTAGTAGGAACTTAAGGCCGACAGAGCAAATGTAATGAAGATTATTACCAAATTTAACTGAAACCCGACTGCCTTTATCACTAAATCAATTATAAACAGTAACAAACGCAAGGAAGGAGATAGTGACTCATTGAGTTCAGTGCCAGAGTCTACCGAGTCACGGACTCGGTCAATTGATTCATCATTTTTTGCGGTTGTTACCGTGGATTCGACGTAGCTTTTCTCTTCTGTAACCCGGGTCGGGTTGATTCCATCTCGAGTAGACTCAGCGATCTCGAAAGTGTTGTCATTTGCCTTCAAATCGCGGTAAAGCTTGTTATGGTGTGGCTTCCAACGGGGGAAGCTTCGAGAATGGAATCCCCAGGTTCCTTGGAGGAGCTTTCTCGGCGAGAGAAGGTCTGACGACGGAGAGTGGAAGGTGAGTATAACGTGGAAGGTTCGGATTAAGAGATGATGAGACTTATTCTGGGTTTGATGTCTGATTTCTGGGTTTGATTAAGAGATGGGGAAGAAGATGATGAGAACAGAGAAAAAGCCAAAGGAAAAAAGAAGGAAGAATAATTAATTTTTTTTACTTTGACCGGAATTTTCTTATTTATTTTCTTTTCTTTTTTTTTTGTTTTGGCGGGATTTTGGCCCGCTAAAAAAATGCCACGTCAGCAGTTAATTTGGTCCATGACGGAACCGTTAGTCACGTGCCGTCACGTGACTAACGCATTGATAGTAAGGGGCAATTTGGCCCAATTTTGTGATTTAAAGGGGTATTGTGGCGCAATTATTAGTTTAGGGGGCAAATTAGCCCAATTTGGTAAAATTTAGGGGGCAAAAAGGCTATTTAATCATTTGTTTTATACTATAAATTCTCCAAATTATTAATACTGTTGTCAATTTGTCATATTGGTAAAAATATTTAAGAAAATCACAATATCAGCTTAATTATCATTATAAAATCCTATTTTATATGGAATAATTTTCTAATCTAAGGGCTATAGCATATTATGGCATCCTTATCAAATTTGTCATACCAGAAACAATGGCATGATATCAGTTTAATGCCTAATTAAGACTCAAAAATCGACATGCACTCCTGATTTATAAGCAAATAAATTATAATACAACTATATATATATATATATATATATAAACATTTAATAAACATAATTACTTAAAAAAAGCAAGTGAAATTGGTTGCCAAAAAAATGAGAGTGTAATTAATTATAATAAATATGGAAACTTTTGATCTTGCAGGCTGCAGCAAGATTCCAGCACTTAAGCATACATTTTGTGTACTGCGAGGCAAATCAGGTAGCAGACAGCTTAGCAAAGAAGGCTGTGGAAATCAGATCCTATAAGGAGTTTCATAATACAGAGCCTTTCTTTGAGAATCTTTTGTATTTTGATCAGTGTAATGGAACTAGGCCCCAGATGATTAATATACTAGTAGATCACTAGTACTATATGTAATACTCAACTTGTTTAATAAATCGGTACCAAAAAAAAAACTTGTTTAAGAAATAAACTTTCCTGTTGTTTGTGCAAAAAAAAAAAAAAATGGAAAGGAAAGTTTTGTCCAACAATCTATTATTAGATAATAACAATCCAGTTTAGCGTTATATTGAAAAAAAAAAAAAAGGAATCTTATAAAAAAAATTACTTGTTTAGGATTTAATTGGCGATTTTATGGAATTATTATTATTATAATAATAAAACATGGACAATTAAGAAAGTTTGGTCGTGATTAGACATGTCTATTTCTCTTAGCTAATGCGAATAATATAACAAAATTGGCCAGAAGTGTTATAGCTGTCTTTGAGAGATGCATGATATGACACAAGTTAGTTACACACAATCGGACGTTATAATCAAATGCATTAATTTCCTGTGGAAGCTGCCTGGAAATGTAAAAATTGACTTGAAAAGGCCGTATGAGATTCTAGTCCTGAGCATGGAGGGAGTTTTTTTTTTTTTTTTTTTTGAATACATAGAAAGAGTTAAGAGAATAATGCAACGTTTGAGAAGATTTAATTAATCAGAAAATTTTGCCCAAAATATTTTTTTTTCATGCAAGTCTTTGGATTAAAAAAAAAAACTGTATAAGAAGATTTGATTCTATTATGCAAAATCTTTTGATTTTGATTTAGTTTTTATATATTAAATTATGATTATAGTAGATAATGATCCCACATAGTATGCCATTCTCTCGTCAATAATGAATATGTCGTAATCGCAGTGAAAGATTGGGCAATGTCATATATTGGAGGAAATTGATTCTACGTGAAGGAATAAATGTGCCGATTTCTTGGCTAACTTTGGCTAGACATGTCATAGAGGTTTGACGGTTTTCGATAGTCCTCCAGTATATGCGTCTTATGTAAAAAAAGTATCATGAGAATGGTCATGTTTTAGTTTTCTTGAAAGGCCTTAATGATACATACTCTACTGTTAAAACTCAAGTTTGAATGATGGATCCTTTACCGCTTTCTCCTTAATAGTTCAGTAAGAAAGGCAGATTTTGCCTTTTGTTTCTTCATGATCAGAGACTAATTAATGTTGTGGCTGTCAAGGCTAATCCAGCCTTTTTTAACAAGTGTTCTTCTCAATCCAAACGTCCCTTGTGCACTTATTGTGGTGAAGGACACAATGGACAAATGTTATAAAAAAACATGGCTACTCTGCTGATTCGAAGCCTGCTTTCAAAAAATCTCCTGCGATGCGAACTGTGTTGAAGTTTGGATATAAGCACTAAGTTTTCATCTAAATGCTTTCATAGTTTGATAATTTAATTTAAATGCTTGCATGATTTAATACCTCTATATATGCTGCTCATTCACAATAGCGACATGCTTCTACCTCCCATTGTTGACACTATTTGAGGTGAAAAATATAAAGGGTTCTCACTCTTCTTCCTTATATATATGCAAAAATGGGGAATTACAATGCCAAATCACATTAGAAATTGTAATATTGTAAAAGAAAGATTTTATTAATGAACACTACGAAAGATTATAAGTGTTTGAGATTCAATGATCTCGGGTACGATTGATCCAAGTAACAAGGCTAATTACATTAACACTACTCCTAAATTGGATTAATCGATCTACTCCTAAGGATTCTTCTAATCAACCAAGGTTTTGAGACAAGTGCCATGCATGTGTGAATTTACCAACCCTTATCTATACCAATTATAATGTGAGATCCTGAGTTTATCTCATGACTCAGTTTTAAAAAAATTCAAAACAAAATAAAACTACCCATCTTAAATAAAACTACTCATTGGGGATAAATATAATAGTTACAAGTTATATTAGCTCGTGCTGGCGCTACGGGGGTTCTTTATTTTAGAGTGGTGCTTCATTAACTGATTGAATAAGGATATTAATATAATCAATTATATAAGGGCCAAGAACATTTTTTGTTCTAGAGTGGTACTTGATTGATTAATTGATTGAATTATATAAGGTTGCAGTAAAAATGCAATTTAAATGGATTAGTTTTAATTATGTCTCTGGCATAAATCTTTAATTGTAAGCTAACTTTTTAGACATGCAAAATTAAGAAGGTCAAGAACATGTTTTTATTTGTAAGTAATAGGAAGTGCAAAGAGGTAATAAAATATGTTGTTAATTGGATAATAATACTCACATTGAACAAAGGGTGGTTTTAATTCAGAAGGGGAAAAATATTGAACGGTCCATGTTGAAGGGATGAAGACAGAGAAGAAAGAGGAAAGAGATATGAAGGTGAAAACAGAGGGGAGTGATGGAAAGGTTTGATTTTTGGCAAATCTGAAGATTGATCAACATCGAGGAGTTGAAAGGAAGTAGCAACTGAGTTGGTGAGAGGAAAAAAGAAAACAGCGAGAGAAACATTAATTAAAAGTAATTAAGGGTTTAGGGTTTAGAAGCAATTAATTAAAAGCCTTAAACATTAATTAAAAACAATTAAGGAAGGGAAATTTGTAATTACAAAAAAGGGTAGAAGGAAAAGGAATGGGGAAACTTATAGAAGGGCTTTTTAGTCATCCAAAAAGTAAGAAAATGCCAAAAAAAGTCAAAAGGTGGCACCACATTAATCCTCAATTTGGTCTTTTAGTAATTTCCATGATAGTTAAAAATAATATATAGTATATATATATATATATATATTATTTATATCATTTAAAAAAACTGTCATAAACTACTACATTTAAATTATTTTATTTTCATATATACTTACATGTGTCTTGTTACATAGAGTGTTAGTTAATTAACTCCATTATGAATTTTATGAATTAACAAGATAAGTTCTAGTAACTGGTTATTAACTTCCTTAATAATATCATAATAGTCTCTAAATTATGATAAAACAAGCAAAATACTCCACCTATTTTATCTTTGGCTGGCCCAAGGGTATGGAATATTGGAGAAATGTTGGACTCTTCATGGACATAGAAAGTGGAAACTCAAGCACATCCACATGGCAGCCGACTTGGTTGGCGAGATGGAGCTGCTCACTAAAAAGGGACTCACGCTTCTACGTAGGCCTCCACAAGGTTTAGGCAGTGAGCCAGTGAGTATGTAATTGGGCCTTGACCCCATGTACTAGGGGTGTCTAAATGGTCAGGTCGGGTCTATTCGGTTCGATTCTACTCCAGAACCGAGTGATATATTTTAGCACCGAGGATCGACCCGACCTTGATAGGAACCGAAAGAAACCGATAAAGTCGGGTTCGGTGTAGTCGGGCTCGGTGCAGTCGGGTTTGAAACTCCACAAGCCGATACCAAACAAGCCACTTTCTCATCCATCTCACTCATCTCTGCTGCAACTAACCAAAGTAAATAGAGCCATCTAGCAGGCACTTCCTTTCTCCAAATCCAGTCAAAACATTCCCTATTTTCCTATGTATTCTCATCCAGCAGAGCCATGTAAGCTGAGCTCCTCTGTTTTCACCATATACAACAATGATGAACCTGCAAATTATAAGAGTACTGAATATAATTAATCTCATTGAAACCCATTGCACCTTCAAAACTTCAAAATACATAAACAGTACTTACTGAGCAAGACTTCATATTGAACCTATATCTGAATGCCCAATCGCAAAACAATTGAACATGCTCTTCCAAATTCAAGTCTAACAAAGGTCCAAATTGTTGGCATCTGCATATCTAGAATAAGAACATTTTAAAAAAAAGTAATAAAAGCAATGAAATATAAGAACTTTTGCAATAGAAGAAAAATAAAATATCCATTAGACAAGCATATTTAAAATGAGTTAAAAGAAATGAAATACGGTTATATGTATTGGAAAAAAAATGAAATATCTTGTACCCATATTTTCTTTAATAATTAGAATCAACTTTTAAGACAATTAGCTGGTTTGCCCGAGAGGTTAAGGGGGCAGACTTAAGATCTGCTGTACATTAGTACGCATGGGTTCGAACCCCATAGCCAGCAATTTATTTCTAAATTTTTCAATTTCCTTCCTCCAATATATCATATATTTTTTTTATTTCCATGCCATACCCAGCAATTTATTTCTAATTTTTCAATTTCCTCCAATATATCATATATTTTTTTTATTTTTTTTCTTACATGAATTTTACAATAAAAAATTTAACTCCAACTCCAAGTTTGTATTCTCTCCTACCCTTAAAAAACTTGTATATCTTTTTTTTCTTTTCTTCCATCAACTTTACATTGAAGAATTGAACTCCAAGTCTGTATTCTCTCTTACCTTAAGAAACTTGTTTCATCAACTATGTTGAGAAATATGAAAGCAATATAGAATTTTCTCATATGAATTTGATGGGTAATTAAATCGAATCACACTTATTGTACCTTGTTAGATCACACCTATCGAGTCTAAATTTTTCAATTTCATCCAATATATCATATATTTTTTTATTTTTTTTTCTTCCATCAACTTTACAATGAAAAATTTAACTCCAACCCCAAGTTTGTATTCTGTCTTAGCCTTATAAACCTTGTTTTATCAATTATGTTAAGAAATATGAAAACAATATAGAATTTTCTCATATATGAATTTAATGAGTAACTAAAGATAATTGAAACACACTTATTGTCCCTTGTTAATCACACCTATCCAGCCTATTATATACTTTTTTAAATTTTGTTGTTGAGGGACTATTGTAACTTTTTATTTTTTAGAAAACCATAAACTTGGATAGTTAGGAGTATAAATTAAGGCATGCTTTTGGGCTAGTGTAAATTATGAAATATCCAATTTATGTTGTTTTATACCAAGCACCCTCCTAGGTAAGGGAAGAGGTCCAACGGGCTGCAATTTGTGGTTTTTGTGAAGTAAAAATTTTAACTAATGCCGCATGCTTTTGGGCTGATCTAATTAACCAATTGTGTACAAGACATGGAGAGGCCCAATTGACTGTAGTTTTTTTTTTCTTGAATATAAATATATTTTTTTTGGAGTTTATTTGTTCTTCTTCAAAACAAAAAAAATGTTCAAATTAATTATGCAAAGTGATAAAAAATCACTACATGAAGGTGCAACACGACCAGCAGAAAACCAGAAACAAAAGCAAGTTATCCATGGTTGAGAACTTAAGATTAATGGACTATCAATATTTTAAATATAATATATACACCCATAAGAAGACCTAATCAATATTGAACAATTTTTATTATGATCATACACTTCATTTATTTACAAGACTCATCTAGACCAGAAAATCTCTTCGCAATTGAATCGCTCAATTCGCCATCAATTGTAGCACTTGAGAAAACTTTTATATGATTGGTCATTCCTTCAACAGAGACATCTACAAAGATAACAGCTAGCCTCTTTGTCTTTGGATCTATATATTAATCTCATTTGACGACAACTGATTAGTGACAAATTATGTTTTATCATCCTTAATGTCCCCAAGGGGACACCCCCGTGGTTAAGAGCTTGTGACTTCCTGTGGGAGGTCCCGGGTTCGAATCCTGGGAGGGGCGAGGTGGGATTATGAGAAAGGAGAGGACTACCTCCTATTATGTAGTCCATTTCAATATCATGTTCATGAATAACAAAAAAGAAGACTCCTTAATTGGGTAACTTGACTCTTTGATTTGATACATCCAGTTTAGTTTTGCTCGAGAGTTGCCTCTTAACCTTGAAACCTGAACTCCTTGTTAATGTTTGAACAGATGTGACATGCTGACCCTCTTGATTAATACAACTAATCATTTCACTTGAATAAGTTACAGGGATATTATGATGGGGGTTGTTAAATACCGTCCTATTTTTGCTATTCACCGCCCCATTTTTTACACTTTTGCCCTTTGACCTTTGCCACTTTTTCACTTTTGCCCTTAGCCACGCGGAGCCTCCCCACTAGGACGGCTCTGCCACGGCTAGCCGCCCCACTAGGACGGCTCTACCACGGCTAGCCGCCCCACTAGGGCGGCAAGGCATTTTTTTTTTTAAAAAAAAAGAATAGCTATTTTAAAAAAAAAAGGGTTTAGTACCGGTGCCGCCCCAGGGGGGCGGTCTATCCATGGTAGGGCCGCCCCAGGGAGGCGGCCTGGCCATGGTAGTGCCGCCCCAGGAGGGCGGCTTGGCCATGGCTCAGCCGCCCCGGGGGAACGGCCTAGCCATGGCAAGCCGTCCCCCTGGTGCGGCATTACCATGGCTAGGCCGCTCCCTTAGGGCGGCTGAGCAATTTTAGTCAAAAAAAAACAAAAAAAAAAACTTAGATTTACAAAATAAAATCATTTATTTCATAGAGATTTTCATACAAGTAAAGATTTTAGTTTGAAGTTTATTTGAATGTTTTAAAAGATTTGGATTTAGAAAGTTGAAAAATATGAACAAAGGGCAAAAGTGTAAAAAGTGGCGCGGTGAATAGCAAAAATAGGACGGTGTTTAACAATTCAGTATTATGATCCAGATCTTCACTGTATACAGACTTCTTTTCTCCTAATTCTTTTTGAAGGAGCAGATGGAAAATCAGTAAATCACTTGCAAGCTTTCTCTATAGCCTTAAAATGTGTGTATCTTTGCCTTCTATATAATTCTTCATCCAATGCAATTTTAACTTGGATTCTTCTGGTGAAAGTACAAAATTGGTCCCTCAAGTGTACTGGCAAATTGGTTTCTCATGTGAAAAAATATGTAATTTAGTCTCTGAGGTGGAGTTAACCGAATAACCAAGTCCTTTTCGTTAGTATCCGTCAGTTGCTCCGTTAATTCATCCCATGTGACAGTAACGCCGTCAAATGTAGTGACGTGTCATCTGTCACGGCATTTTTTTATTAAAAAAATTCTAAAAAAATACAAAAAGAAAAAAAAAAGAAAATTCAATAGAAAATTAAAATTCATTTTAACTAAAAAAAACTGCAGCAGCTGCCTGCATTTTCATCTGCCATCATCACCCTTGTTAATTCAAACCCATTCCATTCCCATCCCCACTTCCATTGATGCTAAAAGGAACTTTTTAAAGGCATCAACAACCCCTTTCTTCTCCAAAATCCTCATCCTTCAGAAGACCCCATTAGTTCAAATCCGCAAATAAGGTCAATTTTTGCTGATTTGAAAATATTTCTATAAATAACACCAAAAAAAAAAAGTTACATTCAAAAGCACTTTGCATTTTCTTGTTGATTGCAGTAATAAGTCTAAGGAGAAATCAAACACCAAAGTGAGGAAGAAAGTGCTTTAACTTGAATGTTCAGACGTATGAGCCAATTCCAGATAAAGAAACAACAACATACCAGTTTTTACAGAGTGTTGAAGAGAAAGTAAGTGAAAAGAATGGAGAAGGAAAAGTGGGTTTGCCTTCAAATTCATCCCAGATGGGTTCTTATCCTGCAAATTACAGATACCAAAACTGCAGAGAAAGCTATGATGAAGAAGAAGATGAAATGGAATATGAGGAAAGTGATTTAGAAGATGATGATTATTTTTTTTGCAATACAGGAGCCAATAAATATCTTTAAAACTCATAATCCTACACCATTGTAATGCATATCACATGAGATAAAAATACACCACAATAAAGAAAATAAATCCATAGTCTTTCTAGCGTGCGCTTCGCAACTCATGATTCTCAAAACTTTAACCTTCTCAACCAAAAAAAGAAAAAGAAAAAGTTTTGGGGGAAATGAACAGAAGACAAAAGGACTTCTTTATGCCTCTGTACCAGGGTATTCAAACACAACATCTTTGCCAGCAAGCTTCCGGTAAACTGCAAAAAAGGCCTCAAGCTTATAGATGATGATTATGATAGAGATGGTAGCGATGATGTTGAAAAAGATGTTGATCATCAAAGACAAAGACAAGAAGAAATCTTGGATCAATTTGAATCTCTAAACATTGAAACACCAGCAGATGGAAATGCAAGAACCAGAAGCCAATATCTATGTTCTGTATTGAATCCATTTGCTTCTCTGAAGACATGGCAGATTTTGATCCGTGAACCTCACCGATTTGTGAATGTCGCCACTTCTTCTTTGGTCACAGGCGGTGAGAGCTCAGACGCAGCTTGGGAGTAAGGATTTTAGGTTGCTTGGCGGCTCATTTTTGGAAAACAGCTTTCACGGTTTCAAAAAGAATGATCTTAAAAATCCAAATTCACTCTCAATAGACTTTTTTTTTTAGGCCATTTAAACAGATGGGAGAGGAGAGAAAGAGGAGGGTGGCGGTTAGGTTCGGTTGGCGGCGGCGGGTCTTGACGGCGACAGTGTTAGGAGTTAAGAATGTTGGCTAGGGTTTTTACAGAAAAAAAGAATCGGTTTGGGGAAGGAGATGAAAGAAAAAAAAAGTTTGTTTTGGGGATTTTTTTAAAGGATATATACTTTTTTCCGTTTTTTTTTTAATTTTTAAAACAATTTTTTATTTAGAAAAATGACGTGGCAGATGACATGTCAGCACATTTGACGGCGTCACTGCCACGTCGGACGAATTAACGGAGCAATTGACGAATAGTAACGAAAAGGACTTGATTGCTCGGTTAACTCCACTTCAGGGATTAAATTACATATTTTTTCACTTGAGGGACCAATTTGTTATGTTCGGTCCACTTGAGGGACCAATTTTATACTTTTACCGGATTCTTCTTGGCTATACCAACAGACTCGAATTCACTTTCTGAAATTGCACCTTTTGCTTCTTGAATTCTGCTCTATTAACAACACTGCTATGTATCTCATTTATAGATTTACCAACCGTTGTGATCAAAACATCTATCTATATATGACTAAAGTACCATTTTTCCCCTTGAGCTTGTAACGTTTGGACGCTTTGCCCCATGAACTTTAATTTTGGACATTTTGCCCCCCGAACTTCAATTTTAGGACGTTTTGCCCCCTCAGTCTAACGATACCGTTAAGCCGTTCATGGCAGTGCCACGTGCCATTGGCACAACAACGATTTTGTCCGACGTGGCAATGCCACGTGGGTCGGTTGTCTGACGTGGCAATGCCATGTGGCGTTTTGTGCCACGTGGCATTGCCACATCAGCATCTTAACTGTGCCATTAGTTTGAAGGGGAAAAACATCCCAAAATTGATATTCAGGGGGCAAAATGTCCAAAATTGAAGTTCAGGAGACAAAACGTCCAGATGCTACATGTTCAAGGGAAAAAAAGGGTATTAAGTCGTCTATATATTATTTCTTATTTGTAGATTTCCCAACCGTTCTACGTATCCAGGTGAATGTATTTTCGTCATAGGGGACAATTTGAACTAATTTGAAGTAAAACTCAATTCACAAGACTGGTCAAGAGATTGGGACACGTTAAAAGGATTTCGAAGATTGAAAAAGCTAACAAACTGAGGTAAAACCACAAGAGAATTGAGACCGTAAAGATTAATTTCATGAACATACAATTAGTACATGTGCAAACATTTAACCGACCTAATACAAAGTTGATTGGGCTAAACATTAATCATAATCAAGTATTGCAACCTCATAAGTCTATAGTAGTACCAGTACTATCTGTACACACATTTGCCTAGACGACCCGAAGAGCGTTGCACCTCCAAGCATCCGACGGGACAACCCGCAACCTGGATCCGACCCAGGTAAAATACATCTATCCGTACAGGTCCGTACAACCTGCCACCTAGCACCCCAGTGCCTATATAAAGGGTAATCCCTCATTTATTGCTCCATATTCTAAAAGCTCTAGACCTCGAACTCCTAAAATCCTCTCAACTATCTCGAGGATTCGTCACTGACTTAATCGTCGGAGAACCCCTGCACTCCTAGGTGTTCTTTGAAGTGCAGGTCTTCGAATCCAAGGTCTCAAAGACTCAGGACGACGATTTTTGCAGACTGTCCTTGTTGAGCATTTAGCCCTCAACAAGTACAAAATTCAGAAGAAAAAACTCTAATAAGATGAATCAAATTAATTTGATAATATGCATAATAACTCGCTTTGAACGTACTCTAAAACAAGATTAAAAGTGATTAAAATAGGAATAATTTGTGATTCCCCAAACAAATAGATCACCATAGCTTAGTTCCCTCCAATATATCATTTGCATTTTCACATACTTTAGATTTGGGAAATACCTCCTCCTTGTGCCTAAAACTTCAATTTTCTTGATTACTCTACCTCCTAAAAACTCCTTCGAGTAACTATGTTACAAAATCTGAATACTATGGAATTTTCTCATTCGAATTTAATGAATAAATATAAAGTTAGAAGTTAGAACACACTTATTGTACCATTGTTAGATCACACACTTATTGAGCCTTTTTTGACTTACTATTTGGTTTGATATAGTAATACTTATAATTGTTTGTAAATTGTGTATGTGTTTTAAGATAAATTGTAAATCAATTCATCACGGAATTATTGTTAAGATAAATTGTAAATCAATTCATCACGGAATTATTGTTGAGGAATACCACAAACTTGGATAATCCACACAAATACTTTGGGGCTAGTGTTTGTACCACGTAGCAGTTGCTAAATTTTGTAACCCTCCTAGGCATCTTACCAAAAAAAGTAACCCTCCTAATGGGCTGCAATTTGTAATTTTTGTGGGTATTGAGCCTTTCTTCAACCCAAATATTTTAAAAAATAAAACCAACTTCTGTGATTTACATAAAGGGTGATTATATGATACACCGGTGGTGTAAATTTTGGACTCCACAAGCGGCTTATGGAGTTGACACATGTCCATTTTTTGAATTAATTAAGTTTTAAATATTTCAATCTAATCCCTAAGGGACACATGGCACCCTTAAAGACCCGCTTGTGTAGTTTTCTAAACTCCACCACCGGTGTATTGTATAATTTGCCTTACATAAAATATATATGGGTGATTATATGATACACCGGCGGTGTAAATTTTTAACTCCACAAGCGGGTTGTGGAGTTGACACATGTCCATTTTTATTTCAATCTAGTCCTAAAGGACACATATCAGCCTTCAGGACCCGCTTGTGTAGTCTGCTAAACTACACTCACGGTGTATTGTATAATTTTCCAATAAATATATATATATATATACTAGTATTTACTTCCACGTGCGTTGCACGTAATACTCGTATTTAAATTAAATGAAAATTAAAATAATGATTGAAATTAATTATATATGTAGAGTTGTCAAATCTAAGCCGAACCCGATAACTCGTCCAATCCGACATAATCCGATTTGATAAAAAAAGTAAACGACCCAAACCCAACATATTCAGACACGACAAACTGTATATGCAGTTTGCTAAACTTCACCAGTGGTGGATTGTAAAATAAAATCAAATAATAAATATATTAAATAAAATTAAGAATTAAACATTAAAAAATTATGCTTTTTTGGTGCAAAAAAAAAAATTTAACGCTGACCAAATTGAGCTGAATCTAAACCTGAAAATCCAAAACCCGGATGATCCAGAACCCGATTGACCCGAGGTCAAAATTCGAATCCGCCTAACCCAATTAGACTAAGTAGACCTGAACCTAGATGAGCCGAAACCCGAATGACTCGAGAAAATTACCTGATTCATTTGACTTAGAACCATATTTAACCTACCAATACATGCTACAAAAATAGAAAAACAAAGTGAATCATAATAATTAGATTTTAAATAAATTTTTAACTTAATTTGTTAAAAAAATTTGAATAGTTAATGATTAGCCAATTTATTTTAACTTTTAAACTTGATAATAATACTTTTATCAGCTCATATTATAATTGAAATGGATCCATAACTACCAAAAAAATCTCCAATATTTTAAAAGTAAAATGGTAAAAATAAAATATTTATTAAAAATATTCAATTTAATTGAATAAAAATAGAGTTTTTAGTAGAATAATTGTAAAAGTTTATTTCTAAAAAATTTGTAAAAGAATATATTTTAAAAATTCTAATATGTCTAAGTTTTTTAATTAAAATAGTAAAATGATAACAAAAAAATAGTTATAAGGATATTAGATTTAATTAAATAAAAATAGAGTTTTTAGTTGAGTAAAACTATAAAAGTATATTTAAAATTTTCTAATACATCTAAGTTTTTTTAATTAAAATAGTAAAATGGTAAAAATGATATAGTTATAAGAATGTGAGATTTTTTTTAATTATACAGCAAGCAATATATCAAGCAAAAAATCAATTATAAGTCAAATAAAATAATTGCACATTAGGGAAATAATAAATTTTAATCATAATACATTATTATAAACTATCAAATAGTAAGATGTCAATCATAATAACTTTTTAAATTAGAATGGTAAAATAAAATAATTATAAAATATTGAATTTTTTGAGATAATAAAATATTGAATTTATTTAAATGAAAATAGTATTTTTAGTAGAATAAAACTGTATATTTTGAAAACCAAAATAGTAAAAAAATAAAGCAATTATAAAGATATTAAATTTAATTGAATAAAAATAGAGTTTTTAGTAGAATAAAACTATAATAGTTAAGTAATGGCATTTAAGAAATATGTTTGAATAATAAGGGTATAGTAGTCGATTCAATTAGAAAAATAAGGGTATAATAGTCGATTCAAAAGTTTCTCATAACTCGTATTTTTATATATAGTATAGATATATTGGCAAAAAAAAAACATTTTTTTTTTCAACTCGTCGAATTGGGGAAAATTATGTTTGAAGAAAGGAGAATAAAATATACAATAGAAGTTAAGACCAATCTAAATGGTCATAATGGAACATCTCTAGGCTTTCTAGCCTCATCTCCCACGACCAGGAAAAAGAGTTAGGATCCGGATTAGATCCCAACTTCTAACAACATTCATGGGCCACCATTTTCTCCTTAATGAAGAATAAAGGAATATATAGTGTAGAAATTAATCTTTCCACTTTTTACAGTCAATGATAATATAATGTAGTTTATGATATGATTGTTAATAATTACGATATATTTAATCTATTCAATTTAAAAAGTACATCGAAGAAATATGTTTAAGTATTTCACCAGATCTCAACGTATATCTGGAATAAAACCATACGTACCAAAGAGACGCAACAGTTGTCACATGCTCTATTCCGAACGGGGATGTTACAGTGTTACAGATAAGCTTAATAATAAAATAATTACTGGAATTAAAGACTAGTATGCTAGTATGGGAAAATTTGAAAAAAAAAGAAAAGAAAAAAAAGACACTTTATCAATAATATATACTATACTACATATTAATTTTATACACTCTAAAAAAGACTAATTACCCATTTCAACTTTCAATCAGGGAAGAGCTAATCGCCCCGTTTTCGTCATTTAATCACTTGGTTTTTTACTTCATTGCACTCAATTCACACTTGATGATTTTTGTTTGTTTTGGGCCATTAAAGTAATTTGATATATATTTGATTCATGTCCCCTGGATTATGTTCTTTTTAGCGAGTTTTAAATTAATTTAGGTTGAGTTTGGTTTGGGGGGTTAGGAGGGTTGGGGTGGGATTTGGAAGGGTGTATTAAGTTTGGTTGGAGGGTTTGTGAGGGGTGAGGGGTGAGGGGTAAGAAGGGGTCCACCCCACCCCTCCAAACTCCCCATTTTGCCCCTCCCCCCCCAATCAGGGTATTTGGGAGGGTTTGATTTTGGACCAAATTTTTGATCCCTTTTTTATCCCTACCATTTTATGAGTTAACCGAAAATACCCTTATTCAAAATAAAACCATAACAACTATTTTCTACTCCAACACTCCCCACCGACCATTTTTAATATATAAAATATTAATGTTTATATTATATTTACAATGTTTTTAATAATAAATAATTATTTTGTTTTGTATACAAAATAAACAAAAGCATAACAAATGAATTGGACAAGAAGGGTAAATTTGTAAAATACACTTAAAACTCCTCCCAACCTCTTCTTCGAACCAAACACAAAATATGAAGACACCCCTTCTTACCCCTTCCTTGAACCAAACATAATTTTTCTCAAACCCCTTCCAAACCCTCCCCCTCCTCACCCCACCCCTCCCCAATTGAACCAAGCAGAACCTTAGGGATTCACACTTGATGCATTCCTTTTGATGCTAATTAGTTTCCCTTTTTTTTTTCACTTGCTTATTTGGAATTTCAATTTTAACGTTTCGTTTCAGTTGCCCAGTTCTACAAAAGTTTTTCAACCATTGACTGATAATTTTTTCACTCTAGTATTGTATTGTTAATTTTATATAGTTGCACTATTTCATTTGTACCTTAAATTCCAAGGAAATTTCTTGAGAGATCTACTTTTTCTAATAGTTATATCATATTTGTAACTCATATTAATAATTACTAATTGAATTCATAATACCATGGATTAGTTTCAAATTTTTACGACTTCCTGAGAAATGCATAATGGTAACATTATTATTTTCTATAGTTTTGTCATATTACACATATATGTACTGTAGGATTATTTGGTTCAAGACAATTAACTACTATTAGTAAAGGTTTCCAATGTGATTTTACAAAAAAAAAAGGTTTTTAATGTGATGCAAAGACTGAAAGGCTTTTTGATGCTTAGTGTCTCTTTTGATCTTTAGATTTAGAGAGTTTTTTTTTTTTTTGCCAAAAGTTTTAGAGAGTTGAAAGTGTTTTTTTTTTAAAAGCGAAAGTGTTTACTCAATTGAAGAATATCAAATCCAGTAAATTTTTTTAATGCTCAATAGTCTATCAATATTTCAATATTCAAGGGGTTAAATTTAGTATTTATAAATTACTTTTTCAAATCTGAAAAACCTAAAAATACACTTGCCCTCGGTGCCCCCACCCAGTATCCGTCATGACTATAACAAAATGATTGTAATGAAAAGACTCCGCAGCACTAGCGCGGAGTAACCCTCTTGTATTTATTAATTGGTCTAACGAAGATAAAGAATTATTATTTAGTAAATCTTACTTAACAAAATTAATTAGAAGGAAATTGTAATTACTTTTTTAACTTTGTTAAATCAAAAGAATTAAAAGGACATGAGTGGGCTAATGGGCTCAATTTTTTTATTTTATTTTTTATTATCTAGATTGCTTTCATCTTTTAATAGAAATATAGAATAAGTTAGCTGAAGTCTGAAGACAGAGAGCTTGCCGCCAATCACTGGCGGATCCAGTGTGGGGGCAATGGAGGCAGCTGCCCCCACTAGAATCCATGAGTTCATGTATACCAACATAAATTTTATTAGTTTTGGTAATATTTAATACTTTGCCCCCACTGTCACCCTTTACACATAAGAACAAAAGATAACTATGTACTATTTGGTGAGCTTTCTTTTGTTTGTGATTGACTATATTCCTATTTACAAGTAATTCTCACTCTTTTATCCTTTACATTGTAGGTCTATAGCTAGATATTTTACCATATGACCCATTCATCTCTAGTATCTTTTTCTTATTTTATATTTCACATATAATATAATTTTGAGTACTTCTTTGACTATATTGTAGAGTATATGGATGCACTATCAAGATAAAAGAACTCTGGTTTGGATATTAGTTTTTTTTTCCTTAATAAAGTATGAATTTTAGGTTTGATTTAATGATATGTTGTAAATTCTAATTATTATTTAATATATATTAATATATATAAAATATCAAACATATTTTACTATTAGTAAAATTGATTTGAAATATTTATTTAACCCTTAAATTTTCTTTACAGATATTTTCTTTGTAGTTCATATCACAAATTTCTAATTTTAAAATTGGTTTGTTAATAAGATTTGACAAAGTTTTTCTTTTTTATTTTAAAGAAATTTTGCCCCCACTGAACAAAAATTAAGTAAATAGTGCTAATTGATAAAAATTTTGCCCCCACTAAACAAAAATCTTGGATCCGCCAGCGATGGTAGGCCTTGAGAGTTATCCACCACCGGTCAAGAAGCCACAGCTGTATTCCCGATTCACTACATCCCAAGCCTATGGAGAAATTATCAAATGATGCAGTGGGTAGAAATTTAAGGTCTCTCTACTGGATTAAAGACATTGCACAAGCCACGAACTTATTGCAAGGATGGGCTTGTAGTTGTATGATACGAACCACTACCGTGTAATAATTCTGTCTTGCAGGCCAATTTGATCCAAATTTAGGAAAGATGACTACTAACAATGCAATGGAAAAAAATTAAGAAAAAAAGAATCCATTAGCTCAACATGTAATTTTAATTCTTTTGATTTAGCAAGGTTAAAAAGGTAATTATAATTTTCTCCTTATTAATTTTGTTAAGTAAGACTTACCAAATAATAATTCGTTAGCTTTATTAGATCAAATAATAAAAATTCTTGATAGAATGTTCTTTTTTAAAATTTTAACTGAATATACCATTATTATTTTACTATTAACAACATGAAATTGAATTTGATAAGCTATACAATGGGAGATAGTCATCCTAAAATTTGAACTCACGACCTTTTCTTTTTTTTGGCATCAGACCTTTCCCTTAATAATAACAAGTTGATTGGCCCGTGCTGGCACTACAGGCGTTCTTTTGTTAGAATCATGATTCATCACCATGCATATATTAAAAGATTATCTCTGTAAATATATTAAGAATTTATTGAATATATGATACTTAAAAAGTAAGATTCCATTATCTTAAACATATATGAGTCAAACATGATCTCTAGAACATAATTTTTAAGTTCATATGACTACAAAAACTTTTTGGCTTCTAATCACAATCTTCAATGCTGAATCACAATCTTTTTGAGTCATTTGTCAATTGAGAAATGACCAAAAAGTTTAGTTATTTAATCCCCTCAAGAATAAAAAGTTTGGACATTTAAGTAATCTGCCAAGTAAGTAAAGACGAAAAAGATTAGTTTTCCAGCTCATCATTGATCCGGGATAGGGATCTTTTAGTAATTCAACTATTCTATTAAAGTCAATTGAGAAATGACCAAAAAGTCTAGTTATTTAATCACCTCAAGAATCAAAATTTAGGGTACTTAAGTAATCGGTCAAGTGGGAAAGGATGAAAAAAATTAGTTCTCTCGCTCATGATTAATCCGGGGTAGGAATTTTTTAGTAATTTTCATATGTTTATTCAAATAATATGTAGTATATATATATATAATACATAATACTACTTCATACATCATAATTCATAAAAAATGTAAGGGAGTATTAAAATTATCAATAATTGCTCTAATTATTATTATTGTTATTATCATCTTTATTTATAATAATTCATGCATAGTACTATGGCAGATGTGAATGCTAATTAAAATTAAAATTAAAATTAAAATTCAAGCCTTTAGAAAAAAAAATAAAAAAATTCCACGTTGTATTTCCCATCCCATGTCGGCTACTACCTTTCACGTACCTTCGCAAATCGCAATCACGAGCCTTTCCCATAATTCACGACCACGTGTCGGATCTTCATTTGCTCTTCTACATGCTCGAAACTATCTACGAAGCAGCCTCCCCATCTCTAACACCCCCCCACGTGCCCTTCCGCTATGTGTGTCGCAGCCATATCCCTCTCCTTCCAATAATCTTCTTACACGTTTCCAGGTCCTTCTTCCCTTTTATATATACCTCCCGCCTACCTGCTTCAAAAAGCAGAAACTCAAATCCAAACACTAAATCCAGATACTAAAGTCAAAATCAAGCTTTTTGTTTCGATCTCTTTCAGATTTCAGTTTTGTTCTTTTCCTTTTTTGATTCTTTTGTTTTTTGTTAAATGATTCAAAAATCAAATGGGTCGAGTCGCCGGATTCTCACATACCCGGCGGTACATCCCTGCGACTCCATTTCTGCTGTTACTCTTCTGAACTCGCTCATCGATCTTGGTCGAGAAATTTGTAGTTACAAGTCAAAGTTTTTCTCCACCAACAAGAGAAATGCGCGCGAAACCTTCCGTCAAATCACGAACCTTCTTCTTTTCCTCGAGGAGATCCGAAATGCCACGTCGGATCCACCTGACCAGCTCATCCTCAGCTTGTCGGAGCTCCATCTGACTTTCCAGAAGTTCCGTTACCTATTGGAAGACTGCACTCGCGACGGGGCTCGAGCATGGATGCTGGTGAATTCGGATCGGGTTGCCAATCAGTTCCGAATCGTGATCCGGGCCATGGCAACGGGTTTAGATGTTTTCCCGCTCTCAGTCGTTGACGTGTCAAACGAAGCCAAGGAGTTGGTTGAGTTAATCATAAGGCAAGGTAGAAAAGCAACGTTCGAATCCGACCCGGATGACAAAAGGGCCGTGAGAGATCTCATGCGGATCCTGAATTGTTTCGAGGGAGGATCCGCGCCTGACCCGGTTGAGATCAAACGGATTTTGGATCATCTGGGGATTAAAAAATGGAGCGATTGCAACAAGGAGGTGAAATTCTTGGATTCAGAAATCGAAACTGAATATGCCAACGGCGAAAACAAAAGAGAATTAGAGCTTCTGAGTAGCTTAATGGGATTCATGAGCTATTGCAGAGGCGTAATATTTGACTCCGTTGACATTCATAGTCAACATCTCAACGGCCAATGCAACAGCGGCGAAGCCCTGAAAGGAATCAACGGTGACGATCTCAAATGTCCGATCTCGTTAGAGATGATGTCCGATCCGGTGACTTTATCAACAGGGCACACCTACGACCGTTGTTCGATTTTGAAATGGTTCAAATCGGGGAACGCCACGTGTCCCAAAACCGGCGAAAAGCTTCGCACCACGGAACTCGTTCCGAATCATGTCGTAAAAGGGATGATCCAACAGTTTTGTGCTGAAAACGGCGTCGTGTTCGCCGAGTCAACTCGGAAGCATCATCGGGATATCTCGAGGACCGCCATGGCAGGGAGTTTGGCGGGAGAAGGAGCCACGAAGATGTTGGCGGCTTTTCTCGTCAACAAACTGGTCAACGGAAGCGTTGAAGAGATGAACCGGGCCGCTTTCGAGATTAGGGTTCTCACCAAAACAAGCATTTTTAACAGGTCTTGTTTGGTTGAATCCGGCGCGGTCCCTCATTTATTGAAGCTTTTGTTGTCTACAGATTCCAACGCCCAAGAAAACGCCATTGCTGCCCTCTTGAATCTTTCCAAGCATTCAAAAAGCAAAGGCGTTATGGTGGAAATCAACGGGTTGGATTCGATTCTTCATGTTTTAACAAAGGGACTTAAAATGGAAGCTCAACAACACGCCGCCGCCACGTTGTTTTACCTTGCTTCTGTCGAGGAAAACAGGGTTTTAATCGGTGAAAACCCTGAAGCTATTCCAGGATTAGTACAGTTAATTAAGAATGGAAACGATAATTGCAAAAGGAATGCATTGGTTGCCATTTTCGGGCTTTTATCACATCCCGGAAATCACTGGAGAGCTCTTGCAGCTGGGGTCGTTCCTCTGTTACTGAATCTCTTAAAAGATTCAGAAAGGGAAGATCTTATAACAGATTCAGTCGCAGTTTTAGCAACTCTAGCAGAGAAAGTTGATGGAACCGTCGCAATTTTACGCCGCGGAGCCTTACAAATGTTAGTGGGGATTTTAAGCAGCTCCACTTCAAAAACAGGGAAAGAATATTGCGTCTCCTTGTTGTTGGCTCTGTGCGTTAATGGCGGTCTCGATGTGGTTGCTCGTTTGGTGAAGAACCCTTCTCTTATGGGATCGTTGTATTCCCAACTCAGTGAAGGCTCATCTCGAGCTAGCAAAAAGGCCAGTGCCCTTATCAGGATTCTGCATGAGTTTTCAGAACGGAGCTCCGCAGCTTCGGTCACTCGATCTCCAGTTCTTCCACGAGAACGATTCGTTCACGTCTGGTAATTAATTGGTTAACCCAAATTTTATCGGGTTTTCCTTTGTTCATTTATTCCTTTGATTTTTTTTTCTTTTGTAAATACACGCAAGTGTGTATATTGCTTGCTTTGTTTATAATTAGCTCGGGTTTTAGAAGAGCTAATCCAATTACTCAGCTTCTGCCTTTTTTATGAAGCTGCGTGATGAAAACAAAAATATTGTTGAATTGTAAGTTAATTTACAGATATTATTGTTGATAATAAGGTTGTATCATGTAATACAATGTATAAACAGCTTCAACTGTGTTGTAAAATTCTTTTTCCCCTGTTAATAGTAATAAGAAAGCTATAATTTATCTGAACAAAATTCTATAAACATGAATTATTTGTCTGGGTTTCTTTTTTTTCTTCCTCATTGTAGAGCTTTAATGTATGATCTTCCATGGGATGCAACTCGCTTTGCTTGTTTTGAGATGAAAAGTGAATTTTCTAGGCTTAATACCACTTGTTCCATGGATGGCCTTTCCTGCTTTAGCCCTATGCATGATAAAGCTAGCTTGAGTACGATATCAAAAGCTTCCACAGAATATTCCCCATTAAGTTTGGGGTCTGCAAATTTGGTACTGTCACCCCCTCTAGTGAGATTTTTTGCCTGAGAAGAGAAAAATGCATTAGGGATCCTAGTTATCTAAAGGAAGAAATCCATATATTATAAGCTTAATTGAATTGTTTGTTATTGTTACCATTTTACTTAGGGGCATTGGTCTGTGCATATTTAGATTAAGGACCCTCTGCCCTGACAAGATCTGCAGAAGTACCATACCAAAACTGTAAACATCACCGGAGGCATTGACATGGTGGTTTCTTCTGTACTCAGGGTCAACATAACCAAATGTTCCTCTCACTTCTGAGCTCACATAGGATTGACCTATATCCATAACTTTAGATAATCCGAAATCTGCTAATTTTGCTCGAAACTTATCAGTGATAAGGATGTTTGTTGGCTGTCAAAACAACATCATATACCAAACTTTTAGAGAAGAAAAAAAAATTACTAAATGAGACAAGGAATAGTTGATTCCTCTGTCTTGAATCTTGAATGTACCTTGATATCGCGATGAATAATGCGGCCTTCTGGATAAGTATGGAGAAACCAGAGGCCCTTTGCACTGTCAATTGCAATCTTGAGTCTTTGAGTCCATGAAAGAACTTTATCCTTTCCTGCCTCAATGTCATTGTGTTAGTGGTTTTTTCATGAAACAATACGTAAACTATATAATCCCACATACCATATAGCCACTCTGCGAGGTTCCCATGGTGACAAAGTTCATAGACTAGGAAGCATTCATCTTCATTCTCACAATAGCCAAGCAAAGCTACAAGATTTGGATGCTTGATATGAGATAGGCTTCTTACTTCCCTCACAAAAGTTTCTATCTGTCCATCATTGATTATGTGCTTAACCGCGATGGGCACTCCATTTGACAGAAGACCTTTATACACCTTTCCTGGTCAAAAACAAAGGAAAAATATGGTTGATTAATTCAAGCTTTTTATTCATTTTATAGAAAAAGAAGTACTATCATAGAATGGCTCTAACCAGCTATGCCTTGGCCAATGAAGTTTGATGGATTGAAATGGTTTGTTGCTAAATTAAGTTCTCTCATTGAAATCTTCAGAGAGCCAGATTGCTCTGAAACTGAAACTTCTATTTCTGTCAAAAGCACAAGAATAACAGAATTATGAGCAGTTCATTATCATCATTAATCTATTTTTAGCCTGGTTGAACTATTTTTTGTCATAAAAAGAGAAAGATACTACCATCTTTCTCAACTGGGAGGCTTTCTACTTTCCTCTTTCGGAAGAAGATCCATATTGCAGTGGCTATTATTAGTACAGCTCCCACCAATACACCAATTAGAATCCACAAACCTATTAAAATCAATAAAATTATTAACATCAACATCAAGACTTGAATATCAGACAGACTGGTGGTGATTGTTGTTGTCAATTAGACTACCTGCCCCGTTGAATCCCTTGCTAGCTTTTTCTCCATGTGCAGCTGCAAGTTATAATCCATTGATCATATTGCAAATTGCTTTTAAGAATAAAAAGATTAAAAGAAGAAGAGAAATGAGATTAAGTAGTATCTGGAAATTAACATGTGCCCTACCTAAGGGAAGCGCCTGCGCTCTGAGGCAATGAAATACTGGATACACCCATTTCTCATCATTAATTCTATAGCTTATCATGGAGATTAGTACTGCAAATCTGCATACATCAACTTCATCACTAGTAGAATCATGTTCATAGTCTGATGATCCACTAATCTCTTCCCATCTTCTTGAACACGTACCGCAAAAATGATCCTGCTGTCTACTATCTGTGCCTAATTCCTTACAGTCTTCTTGTAAATTTCTGAGTCTATCTCCTAGCTTACCAACAACATCTTCAACAGTATAGTCAGAACATCCTCCATATCCACTTGTTAGCTGCTGAATACCACAGTCTAATATATTTTTCTCAAATCTTTCCATTGATGTTAAGCAAATACTTTGTTCTGTTGAATTTAAGTAAATGGCTTTGGTTAGGTTTGCCTGCTTTCCCAATGCATAAAGGTATTCTTCAAAGGCACCTCCACAACAACTATTGTTGATAAAACCACCCCAATTACCCAAATCACAATTTGATTCTTCTGTGTATGAAGAGTTTTTAATGTCAAGTATGCAATTACTTGTTGGAGCCTGAGAAAATGCAAAATCTATGGTGGCAAACAAAACAAAGACATATATCATTATTGAAAATATTGCTTCATGTTTGAACCTGTGATCAGATGTAGATAAATCTGCAGCAACCTTCCTCATCTTAACCTGACAAACTTTCATTGATGGAGTAAACGTGAGATACCGCGACTATCGGAACTATGCCATTAGAGGAACAGAGTTTATGGACAGATATTTGAGCTATATACATTCATAAGCATGCTTCAAGCAGGAAAACCTAATCATATGCTTTGAAGAAATGTTCTTTTCGGGCGATTTTGGAATCTGGTGTTATATAAACCACAAATTTTATGATTTAACAGAGAATATATATGGAATTAGAGATGGCATCTTTTACTTTTTATAGAACCAGTAGAAAAGGGCATTGACACAAGGCTGCAGTGTGGTTGAATATTTTACTAGATCTTCTGATGTGCACAAGGCAAATGGCTATGGGGAGCATAAAAAACTTGTCTTTTAGTGATGGAAGAGGTTCTAAATAATACAAATGGAATTGTTGAATTCCATTTCCTATATTTGGTTTTATATACAGACTTTGAAAAGGTTTGACACATTGTACATATATAAATGTTAATTTAACAGCATATTAATGTTTAAAAAAGAGGCGCAGGCCGGCTTCAATAATGGCAACAACACTTATGTTGTCATTTTATAGTTGAATTAGTCTGAAAAAGTTACAGAAACATGGTGACAAAATTAATAAGGATTGATAAAGATGTCTAAATTGCTGCAAGAGATTATTGGTTCGAATAGTATACTAAGGAATTTAACTTCCAAGAAGATACAGATTGAAAGGAGTTCAAAGCTTGATGCAATATTGCATGCAGTCTTAGGGGCTTGAAGGGAAGCTTTGGGCAGAACTTGTAAATGCTGTTAAGTGATGCCAAATTGCCAATCTAGACAAGGAAGCAGATGGTCTTTTCTTTCCTTGTAAGTTGTAACTAGAAAATGTCACTGATAAGGACATTGCCTAATCCAGCTGTTAATCTTCTAGTTATAAGAGTATATTGGAAACCAATTGTTATTTGCTCAAGAAATTAATATTAATAATAACAATCAACTCTTAATTATACGACACAATTTAGTTTCCAACCATAAATCTTTTCACCTTGTCGCATGGAAGTGTTAAGTCTGGTTCAAGAACTGGAAGTCTGGAACAGTATAGTTTGACTTTTGCCACAAGTAAAGCTGGCAGTTTTGTCCGACTAGTATTCACTTCTACGTGCGTTGCACGTGACTCTCGCGTCTAAACTAAATGAAAATAAATTAATAATTGAAATTAATTATAGCTAGATCTGCCAAAACCTGACACGAACTCGATAACCTACCCAATCTGATCGAACGCGATTTGACCAGAAAAAGGTTAACGACCCAAACCCATTCGATGTAGACTTGACAAACATATAATCTGAATGACCCGAGAAGTTAACCCAAATGATCCGAGAATATTATAAACTAAAATTATATTTTATTTAATAAAATCCACATCATTATAATTTTAACCATTCTAAATTATCATTTATTCAATGAAATTTATATTATTGTTATAATTTACCTATGATTAAATTTAATTTGCTAAATTTCATTATATGAACAATAATTATATGAATAATCCCAAAACCCAAATGACCAAGAATCCAAGTGACCCGAGGTCAAAACACGAACTCGCCAGACCCGGGACTCAAATGACCCGAATCTAGATGAGTCGAAACCCGAATGACCCAAGAAAATTACTTAACCTGCCTGATTGACATCTTAAACTTTATAAGCCAAACGGAATAATTTTATTTTAAAAACTTTAAATTCTTGTTGTACCAATTACACACTCCAAAAATAAAAACAAACTAATCACTATAATTAAATTTTAAATAAAATTTTATCGTAATTAGTTTTAAAAAATATTGAATAATTAATGATTAGTCAACTTATTTTAACTTTTAAACTTGATAATAATACTTTTATTAGTTTATATCATAATTGAATTGAGTCCAGAGTTTTTTAAAAATTAAAATGGTAAAAATTAAATATTTAAAAAAGTATTGAATTTAATTAAATAAAATAGAGTTTTTAGTAAAATAAAACCGTAAAAATTTATTTCTAAAAAAATTGTAAAAGTTAAATAAGGATATAATAGGCATTTCAAAAGTTAAATAAGGATATAATAGGCGTTTCAAAAGTTTCTCAAAACTCGTACTTTTATATATAGTATAGATTTATTAAAGCTTAGGCGAAAACTACTTTCTTTCAAATTATGAAACTAAATTATTTCTTTATTAATCAAATATGGCATAGCTAAATTCTTTTGGTACCAACTTCCGATATCGATAGTCGTATTGATATTTGATTAATCTGAACTCAAATAACGTCGGACTTCGAATAAAGGAGTTTTTCAAAAGTTTCTTTTCTTCATTCATGGAATCGAATATGAAACATTAGTTAAAAAATGATATCAAATTCTTTAGATTTCATCCAATAAATATTGCTATCATACGGCATTCTTAAATTGGTCATGTTTCCACGAAATGGAGTCGTGGAAGGTAACTCCTCTTGATAAGATCCATCTCACATTGCTCCAATGAAATGGAGTGGGCTTACAGAAAGGGCTATTTGGATCCCCACATGCCATGTGGGTACCACTTTTGTTCTTTATCTTCACACAAGTCTACCATTTTCATTTTTTTTTAATTACTTGACTTTAGTTACAGTGAAGAAGAAACAATTGAAATTTGAGCATGTTATAAATTGATACCTAATCAACCAATTTATTAATGTCATTGCCAATTTAAAAGTAACAAAAAATTAGTATTTTTTGATAGACAAAAAAAATTTTAGTATTTAAAGATTTGATATGATATGATTTCTATTTTTTAATCACAAATGAGTACTAATTAAATAAAAAAAGTAAAAAACTACTAGTGGACCAATTATTGAACCAAAACGACGTAGCATAGGATCCCCATCCCATCCAATTGGACCATCCTAAAGAAATGGCCACCAACCGTACTGCCAAACCCATCCGTCTTGAATAAGAAAAAGTAAACCCAACCCAACAACCAAATAATCTGCATCTGAAAACAATCGCAAATGGGTATCTCCGGCGCAACCGACGGGGGACCCGAACACGACTCGGAAGCGGCGCTGCTCCTCCACTCCGCTTTGAAACCTTCAAAGGTAGACAAATTCCACTTAGCCTACATCATCTACTTCACCTTAGGAGTCGGTTACCTTCTCCCATGGAACGCCTTCATAACGGCCGTCGATTACTTCTCCTACATTTACCCGGAAGCCTCCGTCGACCGCATCTTCGCCGTCGTTTACATGTTGATCGGCCTCACCTGCCTCGTGATCATAGTGCTTTACTCTCACAAGAGTGAAGCTTACATGCGGATCAACGTCGGATTGGGCCTGTTTGTGGTTTCCCTGCTCGTCGTGCCTGTTATGGATGCGTTTTATATAAAGGGTCGGGTCGGGTTGTATGACGGGTTTTATGTTACAGTTGGGGCGGTCGCTCTGTCGGGTATTGCGGATGCGCTTGTTCAAGGTGGGCTCGTCGGTGCGGCCGGCGAATTGCCTGAACGCTACATGCAGGCTATTGTTGCAGGCACCGCCGGTTCTGGTAATTATTAAACAGAAACTTTTTCTTTTTGGAGCAATTACATGTGTGGGTGTTTATAAATTCTATCGTACAATACTGGAAGTCAAGAGTAGCATGGTTACTGTTAATTAATAACGTAAGCCCTTTGCATTGAAATGATTCTAACTTAATGGGCACTTTAAAGTCATTTGAAGGGAAGAATATGCTCTCAAAAGCAAGTTAGTACTATTAATTTTGCTTTTTAACAGGTGTAGTATCAAGTCCATTAGTACTCAATTTTCAAGGACCTTATGCATTTGAATTTTGAAGGTTCGGAAATTGAGCTGCTTTAGCTAAACTATAGAAACTTAAGAATTGTTTTAACTGTAGCATACTTTGTAGTGTAGTTGTTTTGAAGAGATGTTTGCTGTAAAAAGGTTGAAGGCTGCCTTTTTTCAGCTGATCAGTGATGGTATTTAAGCTCTTGATTAAGCATGTTTCACGTTTTAAGGAATGAGCCATTGTGGGCCAATTTGCATAATTTTCTGAACCCTGCATCTTGAACCACTTGGATCACTTTTTCGCTCCTTCCTATGGTCAAAAGCTATGAATTCTATGAGGTGTATGGAAAACGAACCCTTATTTGCTAGTAATATCCATGTGCTCAATAATTTTATTGAATATTCCTGGTTATGAAATTCATTGCTGTTTTCATATAAAGTCAATTATGTGGTTCTTGTTGCCTAAATGAGTTGATAACTGTTGCACCAGGTGCAATTTTAATTTCTCAAATCGTTCGCTGCAGGGGTCCTTGTTTCATTGCTAAGGGTCCTGACCAAAGCTGTATATCCTCAAGATGCTGATGGCCTGAGAAAAAGTGCCAATCTTTACTTTTATACTAGCATTGCGGTTATGGCCTTATGCACTGTATTGTATAATGTGGTACACAGGCTTCCGATTATGAAGTACTATGAGGAGTTGAAGCTTGAGGCTATTAAGGAGGAGAAAGAAAACAAAGGTCCCATGACCGGCCCTGTTTGGAGAGCAAACTTGTGGAATGTCGTAGGGACAGTCAAGTGGTATGGATTTGGGATTGTCCTCATATACATTGTGACTTTGGCTATATTTCCAGGATATATCACCGAGGATGTGCATTCGTTGATTCTCAAGGACTGGTATCCAATCCTCCTCATTACATGCTACAATGTGTTTGACCTGGTTGGCAAATCATTTACTGCGGTTTATAACCTTGAAAATGCAAATATTGCGATTGCTGCCTGTGTTGTGAGGTTGCTGTTCTTTCCCCTGTTTATAGCTTGCTTGCATGGCCCTCAGTTCTTCCGGACAGAGATTCCCGTCTCCATACTAACTTGCCTTCTAGGACTTACAAATGGCTACTTGACCAGTGTGTTAATGATGGTGGCTCCCAAAGCAGTTCAGATACAACACGCGGAGAGTGCTGGCACAGTTATGGTATTATTTTTAGTTGTTGGTCTGGCGGCGGGATCAGTCATTGCTTGGTTCTGGGTGATCTGATACACGAGCATTTTCTTACTTATATTAACTGGCTCCCAAAAAACAGTGGGTTGGCATGTATTGTTATCTTAATCATGTTGTTTTTACATTTGTAAAGCTCTCTAAACATCAACCTTTGTAGCATTATTTCTTCAGATGGTGTGGTTTATTGTATATCGTGCAGGGCTTTTTCAAAAGTGTGCATATTGGTCCTAGCCTGTATCTTAAACAACAAATTGAAAAAAAAAACATGAAAAAGTCTGCTTATTTTCCAGTTTCAGTTTAGTTTTGAAACCAGTTTCAGTTTCAGTTTCAGCTGGAAATGTAGATTCTAATTTCTATGCAAAGTGCCAAAGTGGATGTAATAAACAGAACTCCCTTACTAAAGGGAATTGATATTGATTAGTGCCAGCCAAAGAGAAAAAGGGAGTTGATAATACGACGTCGCAGCTTGAACCTCAAGTTCTCAACCTAAAAGCACGTGCCCCTATATACATTCACGCGCTAGAAAAACAACTTCCATGCTAACCTGGGCACGTATAAATAAACAAATTGAAGTTGGAGATGTGAAGTAACTGTAGACATTACAACTTCTTCGAATATAACGCAAGAAACCAAACACAAGAAAGAAAAATATATACTCTGAACTAAAATAACATAACATCCTTCGAATTTGTTTTCACTTTTCACAAATAATATCTCCCAAATCTCTTTTTCCCCAATTTCTTTCTTCTTCAATGGCGGACGCTCCCTCCTCTCCCGCAACCCTAGACCCTTCTACCAATTCCCAATCTAAACCCGATTCCGATAACCCGAATCCCCAACCCGATCCCTCTCCTTCCTCTACCTCATCTGCACCGCTCCAATCAAACCCTAACCCTAGTGCTCCTCTGCTATCTCCTCAACCTCCTCCTGCGATCCCCTCCTACTTGCCTGTTCCTCAGCCGATCTCTGGAGCTCCCCCCGCCGTTGCACCGGCGCCTCCCTCGTTCCGTCCGGTTCCTCTGTTTTCTCCTTTGCCGAATTTTCAACCTCCTGGTGTGCAGCCACCCGGCGTGAGTGCGGCTCCTGGTTCTGCTCCGCATTTGATGCAGTTTCAGGTGCCTCCAGGTCAGGTTCCAAACCCTGCTCTTAGACAGTTCGCACCGATTCCGAATGGATATGCTACCGTGCCAGGAGCTGTTCATCAGGGCACCATGCCTCCTCCGGGTGGGTTATTCCTTCCAGTTTTTTAGTGCTTAAATTTAATTTATGAACAAAGAATCATTAATTTGATTATATGTATTATATTTAGTTGATTATTGGTTTCTTATGTGTTTGCATTTGAGTTTACCTTTTCCTTTATATTGTTTTGGCTGTAATTCTTCTATGTTGTGTGTATGTGATGATAATATGCTTAGTAAATGTAAGATAGTTTAGGAAAAAGTTTAGAGTTGAAAAAGAGAAGTTTTGGGAGAGATATAGAAAAAAAAAGGGGCATCGATGACGGGATGTTTTCTCCTACAGTGTCTTGATTGAATACGGGTGAGAGAAAGGTTGGAATGGCTTCAATTCAATATTGCTTAGAGACACCTACTTCTACTACAACTCACTCCCTTTTTGGTATGCCCACATTTGCCTGGTTTTCATTAATTGCATTTAGAGTTCAAAGAAAAGTAGATTTTGAATATTGCATTCAAGTTGAAGCCACCTAAGAGTTTGAATCGAAATATGTGAAAAAGTTTATAAAATAATTACCATAACTTTAACTGTTCCATTATTTTTAAATCATGCCCTGCTCTGCCATGCTCATTTTTAGTAGGCTATATACTTTCTGGTAGTTATAAGGATAATTTCCCTTTCATGGGTTTATGAATTGCCAGCAGCAGACCATGTTAGCAACTGAGTGCTCCCTGGCTTTGTATTCTAAGGTATCACAATCCTCCCAGTTACATCTTTTCTTTCTCGCTCTCTCCCTCCCGTTTCTCTCTTTCTCTTGAGTTTTTTTCTTTTCATGTGACACTTGGGCTCTAACAGTTGAGATAAGTCTAAGTGGTGAAATATGAAAGTAGAATTTTGTGTTAAATAATTCACTCACTTGCAAGCATGAGATGCTGGAAGTCTCATGTTATCCAATCCTCAAAATTGTGCAATTGGTGCATGGAATAAGGCTATTAACAAGTTGATATCTAAGGTAAGTGCACTTTACATAGCCATGATTATGAACTCGATGCTATTCTCTTGACATTTGCTTCAGGTTTTCTGTTCAGCTGGTGATAGTTGCCATGGTTGTGGTGCCATCTCTTTATAGTTTAATGTGTGGTAAAATCATTTGAGTATTCCTTTTTTTTTCCCCTGTAAGAATGCTTAGTGAAATAAAAGGTATTTATTAATGTGTTTACTTTGTTAACTTGCTCTGATATGGTTGCATAGATATTTGTTTTTTGTTTATGCAGGACTTGTCCGTTATCCTTACCCGGCTATGATTCGACCTGCATTCCCCCCACGCCCAATTGGTGTGATCCCAGCAGTATCTCGTCCCCATATTCCTGGTGTTCCAGGTGTTCGCCCTATTATTCCTCCTGTCATTAGACCAGCTGTTGTTCCCAACGTTACACCAGCTGAGAAACCACAAACTACAGTTTATATTGGCAAGATAGCACCAACTGTGGACAATGATTTCATGCTCTCACTTCTTCGCGTGGGTCATTAAATTCTTTTGTTAATTTTTCTATTATTTGTTTTTTTAACATTATTATTTTTTCATAGCTTTGCTTATATTTGTCTTAAAAACGTCTTATTTAATTGTGTTTACCTTTTTGAAGCTTTGTGGACCGGTCAAGAGTTGGAAACGTGCTCAAGATCCCACTAATGGGACTCCTAAAGGTTTTGGGTTCTTTGAATTTGAATCTGCTGAAGGGGTTCTCCGTGCATTACGCCTGCTTAACAAATTTAATATCGATGGACAAGATCTAGTGGTATGCTCCTTTTATTGTTTTTCCCATAATTCATATTTTTACAGTGCTGTACTTTTTCTGAAGGTGTGAGATGAATTCAAATTTAGGTTTCAATGCAGATGGTTCAGTATATTACCTCTCCCCTTTTTATTAGTCATTCCAAACATTTTTCCACTTTAGAATTGTTCTAATTAGGTACCTATATATTTGGGACATATAAGATGGCTGGGCATTGGGGTTGGTATTTTAAGTTAATAATTGACAATAAATGGACAGATCTATGCCTTTTTATTCTTGAATTGAAATAAGTTGGTTTTAGGGAAGGTTGCATCTTCTATGGGGATATAGTAGGAGAACATAAAAGCTATGTGGCAGTACAACAAATTTCAACAGCATTTAATCTACGTGGGCTTTATCATCTGAGAAGGGAATAGCAAGATATTGTTGGTTATCTGTTTGCTAATGCTTCTATTTGAATATAGTTTCTGTCTTTTTTTTTGTTTCATTGATTTGATTCTGCACTTATTGCATGGTAACAGTTAAACGTTAATCAAGCAACAAGGGACTATCTGGAGCGGTATGTTAAAATGAAAGTTGAAAATGCGAAGAAACTCAGTGAAGCTCAAGCTGCTGGGGCTGAGAAAGAAGGTGAAAATGCAGTAGGTGATGAGAAGACTGAATCTTCAACCCCTTCTATTGAGGATTCGAAGAAGGACAGTGACACTGGAAACAAAGAAAATATTGACATTGCCAACTCTGGCATTGTGACTGATGAAGACCGTGAGGCTGATCAAGAGGCTTCAGAGAAGCTTGCCAGCATGATTGAAGAGAGGTTAAAGACCAATCCTCTCCCGCCACCACCGCCGCAAGGTGCTCCTGATGGTTCTGGAAAATCAAGTTCAGATTTACCTGCTGAATCAAGGGATGGGGACTCTGATGTCGATGCAATGAGAAATGGTGAGTTCTTGCAGCTGTGTCTACATGCTTTTATTGCTCTCTCTATTGTCTTTAATTTTATCATGTTCATGTTGTACTATCAACATCTATTCAGAAGTCCTTGACATTGAAGGGGAATCAATTTGGAGGATGTAGTGATACTAATTATTTGCTGTTAGCGGATTTTGATATTGATTCCATAATTTTGCAGATGGGGCTGAAGGTAAAAATGATGATGAGAATACGAGTGAGAGCAAAGCAACAACTGAGAATGATCGGCCTGGAACAAGCTCACCTGATCGTAGGCATGGTAGGAGAAGTAGAGACAGAGAGCAGGATTTTAAGAGGGAAAAGGAACGTGAAATTGAGAGATTAGAAAGAGAAACAGAGCGAGAAAGGATAAGAAAAGAGAGGGAGCAAAAAAGGAAGATGGAGGAGGCAGATCGTGAGTATGAAAAGTATCTTAGAGAGTGGGAGCAAAGAGAAAAGAT
>AWWV01010601.1:0-60957 GCA_001974805.1 Corchorus capsularis | reverse complement strand
GTAGGGGTGCTTTAGAGGAAAGGAAGAGGATGAGGTCGAGGGAGAAGGAGGATGACTTGGAGGACAGACTCAAAGAGGAGAAAGAAATTGCTGAGGCCAAGAAGAGAGCAGAGGAGGAGCAGCTGCATTTGCAGCAGCAGCAGCGAGATGCGTTAAGGCTTTTGTCTGGTCGCATTGCAAATGGTGGCGAAAAGACTGTGTTGGCTGAAGAAGTTTGCCCTGCACCCAAAGATAAATCGATTGAACAGCATCATGAGTGTGAATTAAGTCATGAAAACCAGATACCAGGTAATGCTTTATCTTCACCATTTTATGCTTAAGTTTGTATCTTTGTTTATTTATATTCTTGAATGGACTTTGTTTGTATATGATAGGCGATAGGAATATTCAAAATGGTTCTGGTGATGAATCAAATATGGCCTCTGTTGCTGCATCAGATACGCGGCAGAGCGGCAATGCCCCTGCAAGGAAGTTGGGTTTTGGTCTTGTTGGATCTGGAAAGCGGACTACTGTCCCATCTGTTTTCCATGAGGAGGAAGATGATGATGCACAGAAGAAGAAGAAAATGAGACCCCTGGTTCCAATTGATTATTCAACTGAGGAACTGCAGGCTGTCCAGCCTGATGGACCCCCACCAAATTTGGTTGCAGCTGCTGAATTTGCTAAGCGAATATCAAATGCCAATTCCAAAGATGAAAAGCCTGATGGAGAAAGAGAACGAAGCAGACATAAATCTAGTAGGGATAAAGACCGTAATGATGACAGTAGTAATCGCACCAGGGATGACAGCAAAGAGAAGATAGCTGATCGGGATAGGGACAGGGAACATGGACCAGATAAGGTGAAAAATACAGATAATCAGAAGCTTTTGGATGCCAAACAACTGATTGATATGATTCCCAAGACCAAGGAGGAACTATTTTCATATGAGATAAACTGGGATGTGTATGACCAGGTATTCCTCCTCACTCTTGTCCTTGAAATTGTTAACTTTTTAGAAACTCCTGGAAAAAAACTTTGGCTTTTAGTCACTGTAAACTGGTTAAAAATGGGCATAATGCTAATACTATTATAGCTATTATAAAATATATTGTGAATTCTACATCAGAGGCATTAGGCTTTGTTATCAGTCCTTGTCATGTTTGGAACTAACTCGATTGTGGTGCACTATTACAGCATGCATTGCATGAGAGAATGAGACCCTGGATTTCAAAGAAAATTACCGAGTTTTTGGGAGAGGAAGAGAAAACACTTGTAGATTACATTGTATCCAGTACTCAGGAACACGTGAAGGCTTCCCAAATGCTGGAGCTGCTGCAGTCTATATTAGATGAAGAAGCAGAGATGTTTGTGCTTAAGATGTGGAGGATGCTCATATTTGAAATTAAGAAAGTGGAGACAGGTTTGGCTGTTAGAGCGAGAGCCTGATCAAACATTTTTTTTTGAATAATCATAGGTTTAGGTTGTAATCCCCATTGGGTGATTGATGTATTTCTCCTTATCCCGTTACTCTATAAGACCAAAATGTAGATTGTATTAGGGAATAGCCTTTTTGAGTTGTATTACTTCAAAGTAGGATTTGTAAGCTCATCCCATTTCTCTTCCTTTCCTTTTTCTTAATTTTTTCTTTCACCCCATTTTTGCATCTTATATATATTTGATTTTTATGATTCCTCATCCAATTTCATTTTGGCTACCACGTGGAATGGGCACATGGTTGCCGTTTATAGGGCAAGGTAGTACCTGTACCAGACTATCAGTTGATTCACTTCCATTACATGACGAGAGATTTTTAATTGTAAAATCTAAAAACCTTTGTTCTTATTCTTTAATGGTTAAAAAGTGAATTTGGGATCTAAATTTTTTTGCCTTTCTCATTGTGTCTGTTAATCTATTATTAATTTGTTGATTTAAATGGTTCAACACCTATTGATTCTAAAAAGGGTATTGAAAGTTGTGAAATGAGAAGATCATTCTTAGAAGATGGTATCTGATCTCTATAATGGGTCGATCCGTTTTGAAAAGGGTTATAAACAAGATCATTATTGGAAGATGTTTATACCTTTTTTTTTTGGTGAAAGATGTTTATACCTTTGAAAAGGGTTATAAACAAGATCATTATTGGAAGATGTTTATACTTTTTTTTTTTTTGTGAAAGATGTTTATACCTTTGAAAAGGATTATAAATAATATCATTATATCTGTAATGGGTCAATCTGCTTTGAAAAGGGTTATAGATAGTTAAATGAATATGGATCGGTGTTTATTTAAAATATAAATATATTGATTGATTATATAAAGAGGCGATTGACTTCTTAAGTTTCAAACACTCCGTGAAATAAGATAGTTGAGATTTAGTTGATGTTGCGAGACAAATGAAGGAGAAGATAGTTGATGTTGCGAGACAAATGAGGGAGAATCTTTGGTGAGGATAAGATTGATAGTTTAAAAGGTATAAATTTGACAAGTCTCGTCAATGTCACGTTCTCCATTCGCAAACTCCTTATCCATAAAGTTCAAAACCTACAATGATCAAGCTAGTAGGATGGAGCTCCTTATTAATTCAACGTGTTCTCTTACACATAAAACCTCATAGGATTATTTAAATTTGTCTAAAATATTTGTTTCTATATAATTCAATTTTTATTAAGGAAATAATTCAAATTATTTATTTTACAATATATCTATCTACAAAATCTATATTATATATGTATCCAGGATTGAGTCAAGCAAAGGAGTAAGAAGCAATTGGATTCTTTTGAGGGATTGGGATAGTTGTTAGTATCAACATAGATATTTATAATAATCTGTTCTTTTATTTTGTTTTTAGAAGAAAATATTTTAGTTTAATGAATAATAATACTTAACAATCAATAAAAAATTATTACAAAAAAAATCAATAAAATTAACCATATACTATATTTTCTATTATTATTATTATTTTCTTAGATAATAATTAAATCGATAATTTTCTTATATTTTATAAAAAATTAATCCTATATTTGAATATAAAATTGAACAAGAGAGATAGAAAAAATCATACCAGAATTGCAAATCTAATCATACCAGAATCGTAAATATAGTTTTAAAATTTTCTTCCATTGTCTTTCACCAAAAATTTTTTTCTTTCATGGCCTATATAAATCCCATCAAGCTTGTGCATTTTCATATTAAAAAATCCTTTCCCATATTCAAAATTATTCCCTGCCAACATGAACATGATGATGAAGGGAGCTTTGTTAGTCCTTGTCCTAGCTTTCTCGGCCACATTGTTTGAACAAGGCCATGCTGCTGACGATTCTTTTGCTGACTCAAGATGGGGATTCCGCCGTTCCCCATGGCGGAGGCATTGGCCAGCATTCCCTCCTTTTCCTGCTCATGACTTCAAGCCCCCGGAAGAGGTAACAAAATGCGCCGGTGCATTCAAGGCTGCCGCAGTCTGCCTTAAACCCCCTATTGGAGCAGAGTGTTGCACCGCTCTTCAGACCATCCAAGCAGATTGTGCTGGAGTCAAATTTGGTCACTTTAATCCTGCTTTGCTTGATCCTGTGTTGAAAGCCCATTGTTCATCCGATGCTACACCGGCACCACCATCTGATGCTACACCGGCACCACCAGCTGATGATGCACCGGCACCGCCCTCCAATGATGCACCGGCACCGCCCTCTGGTGATGCATCGGCACCACCAAACTAAGAACCGATGAGTCGAATTGAATTTAGACTTATGCATGGTCATTGACAACCTTTATCTTTATAAGCACTAGGCCACTAGGGATATGGTGCTTTAATTTTATACTAGGATTTGGCCCGCGCTACGCCGCGGGCTAGGGTTGTTTAACTCGGTGTTGGATAATCTTTGTATAGTTATTGAGAGAGGAATATGGCCAAAAAAAAAGTTATTGAGAGAGGAACTTTGGAGGAAATCAGAAAGTGACATGGTCATATATATCGCGCTTCACCGCGGGCTTGTGTCTCTATATGGGGCTTGGAAAATTGTTGGACAATTACTGAATTAGAAACTTGACATAAAAAGAGAAAATGCATTGGTATTATATATAAGGCATAAGGGTCTTTAGTGAAAAATATAGTATTAGTATACAGAGCACAAAAACTGACTTGGATGGTCTAATCATGGTGCTCTAAAGGAAAATTGCCAAATATAATAGGTTTATAATATTGTACTGGTGAACGAAGCAAAAAACAAACCTCCGATGAAAAATCCTCTGTACCTATGATCTGTCCCGGTGTGTCCACTCTCTCCCCTATCTACGAATTCTCCAGCCAAGGTGTCTTTGTCTTGGCCTTCTGCTTTATGACAAAAAATACAGACGAACTCGGAGAATTTTCCTTCCACTCCAATAATGAATAATCTCGAATAATCACTTTCTTTAGGCCCAGTTTTCGAAAAATAGAATCCTAGTGAGTATGGTAATGTAAATACTTCCTTTAATGTTGCTGACTTGTCTCTTTTGTATATGATGCATAGACAAATCTTCTTCAAGGGGGAGGGGATGATGCGCCCAAGACTTATCATAGACTTGAAGATAGGCATGAAGATGCAAGGACCATGGAGTTCGAGATGGACTTGCACCAAAGCTCAACAAAAAATCTCAATGCTTTCGAATGGCTTGTATAATGTCCAATGAACGGCTTGTATAATGTCCAATAAGCTTATAAATTCTATTGGGAATCTATTCTTGATTTGGTAAAAATGCATTTAACTAAATTGGATAATAATTCTGCAATTATTGAAGGAGGAACTCCGACGGGAAAAAGAAAGGGAAAAAGAAAGTTCATCTGTCAAGAGTTCAGGTTCCAATTTATACCACTTAAACTACTCATTCATGAAGGTGAGGTTAGACTGACTTTCTTGCAGGCTTCACTTTCTTACTCAGCATCCTAACTTATAAAGACACCAATGCTTTAGTTAAACTTAAATTATAGAGGACTACATAGCTTAATATAACTTAACCAATGATGCAGAGATACTGGTTGATCTAGCATAATCAAATACCATACAAAAACCTCATTGTGATTTGCCTAAAACCCGCAATGGATGCAGGCCGATTTGCGCAGGCTAAAAGTATAAATGAACTGTTTAATCAACCATTGGTTCATGTGCTCATTAATCTCGAGTAATATTAGCATCCCACATGTTAAAACACTATTCAAAAATATAAATGGCCTTTTCAATATAGATCTAATGACAAAGGTTTGAATCGTTGGTTACATGACTGATGTATATCTTGTAGAAAAGAAACTCATTTCAAAATGCCAATCTCAACCACTGATCATTCACATGTCCTCAAGTAACATTTAGAGTAAACTGAAAAGAGAAAAAATACCTTATGTGTGGTTGTTAGTTACAAAATTACAGATGGCTCCACCTTAAATTTCTAAAACGAACATTTAGAGTAAACAGATTTGACTCAAATAAGAAGACAACCAAAGTTTTACCGAAATTCACCACGAAAATGAAATTAATAACGCACCCTTCTCTCATTCTTTGCATGTCATCGTCGAACGAATAACCGGTGACAAAATAATAGGTATAGCCATTGTTAGCTGGAGCCTGCATCACATAAGAAATTCAGTGAAAGGCAAGGAAGAAACAAAGATCCATACAACATTAGTCAAGGGTATAGAGCCATAAAAAGACAAATATTGGAACTGGTCTCAAGTCTCAACGAAGCAAACTCCAAGATTGAGAAAGCTAGCCTTAAAGCATCTATGTTCCCAACCAAATTGCCAACTCAACAAACATAAAGCTCGCCATAATCAAGCAACCAAATTGTTAGAGCAATCCATACATATAAAGTATATATTTATTGGGATCTCAATTTTATAAGGAGAATTGTTAGAATTATATCCAAAACACAAACTGATTAAGACCTTTTATTCTTCGGCTATATTATACAATAGAATCTGTCATATATAGCTATATGCATGCATGTGTATATATATGTATATACAATGGCAATTAATAATTTATTTGAATTTAAATAAGAACTCCACATATTTGATTCTAATTTGTTGAATCGAAAAAAGTGGAAATTTTCCTAATGTTTCAATATTGCCAATGTGTAATGAAATGTCAATGAAAGTTTGAATTTTCATAATTTTGCTAATGCTCTTTTTCAAACCCAAATTCTAATGGTTGAGATCAAAACAGGTTAGTCATTATGTATTTTTATGAATAGGGCTATGCTAAACTTCATGAAATGTTGACTGACAATATTTCTGCTATGTTTCTTATTATAAAAATTGTAACTACTACTCCTGCTGCAAGGAGTCTACCCTGTTAAGAACAGGGGTATCTGGCCTGATAACATTTTCCTTTTCAGATTTTTGAGTGGAGCAAGACAATTTAACAATGAAAGTAATAAACCCAACATAAGACCAAAAAAAAAATCTATTAAAAACAACCGAGTTCACAGTTCTTTTTTCTTTCTTTTTTTTTTTTGAGAAACACCATGTATGAAACAATATATACACCAAGACAAAAGAAGAGAACTTATTCTCCAATCAAAAAACTTCTGCTAAGACATGTCAACTAATCTAGAAAGTCAAATATGTTCAAAAGCTCCCTCACAGCAAACAAATAAGAGCCTTCCCCCCTCTAACCTTATCCCCATTGAAACTATTAATGCGAATAAATAATGAATTGCAGGCATATTAAATTGCACTTTTTAACACTCTTCTGGACCTAATCTGATTTCTTAAGGCTCATTTGGGTGATTTTAAAACTTTCAAGCTATCCAATCAGAGTTTCATCATAATTTATCATCAAAGGGAAGATTACCTGAGCAACGTTCCACGAGACAGCTCAAAAATACGATATCAAATAGGCTCAGGCTTGTGTTTGAGAAGCTTCAAAAGCTCATCCTCCTAAATACATTCTTATCCGAGACCTCTTATAACCTAGAATCCGTCTTCTAAACTCAGCCTGAAACAACAACCGTAACAATCAATTTACAAAACCCGATTTACTTAACAAAAAGCCAAAAATTTTAAACTCGCAGGAAACAACTCACTGAGTTCAAAATAAGCACCTTGGTATATCAATATGCCTTTGGCATATCATGGTTTTACTTCAACTATTCATCAATTTTCTGTTTGTATTCTCATACCATCTAAATAATACTATAGATTAAGAAATTAAGATATGCCAATAAAAATAAAAATCTTGCAATCAGTAAAATCAAGAGCCAAATTGTTTTTCAAACACTGCCAACTGTAGAATAACTGAGAACTAATTGACAAACAATGATGACCTTATTATCATCATCATTATCTGATAATAGATCACTGCAATATTTTCATTTAAAAATAATTAAAAAAAAGAGCACTCTTTTAAATAGTACATATTTCCCTTTATCATCATCAACATTATAATCAAAGCCAATCTTTTTCACTATAATCACTAAACTCTCATCTCATCAAGTATGACAAACTTGAAGCAAAGGGAATGCCAAAATAATGAACCAACCTCATTACTCATCCAAATTGCATCGCCCCATAAAGTTTTAGGCGATGCTAACAACTAAAAGCATAAAAAGAGAGCAGAGAAGAGGCCACACTTAAAAAGCTAACAACTTTTTCAAGATCCTTACCAACCAACCTTTGCCTACATTTTCCAAGCCACAAAACAACAAACAAAACCTCAACTCAAAACCCAATTCCTCAAACTAAGAAAAAGATAAAGGCAAAACGAAAATCAAAGTCCAAAGGACTGCTCTGTACTCACAAGTTGAACATCTAAAACAACTTTGAAATATTGTTGTGTAGTATTAATGTTCTATACATGTTCAATTGAAATAGAATATATTTAATGAAACTTAATTATAAACAGTTCTATACTTTTATTAATAAGTTGATGCATGATGAAGTGCACAAATTAAATTGTCAGGTGCAGTAATTAAATTGGAGGCGCAATAGCTAATTAGGATTAATAAGAAACACTTTTCAATCTTGATCTTACTTTATCAAGTCAAATTAATCAAGCTAAGCACAAACTATAACAGTATCCAAAGTGAGCATAGGAAATTAAAGGCCTTAAAGCTATCATCAATTAATGGGGCCCTAGAAGAAAATACTCACCTGTAAGGAGGCCTCAAAATGAATTTTTTTCACCCTTGTAACTATGTGATTCTCCCAACATAGTTTTAAATTTTAATCTCACCTTGAATCAACAATTCACTGGAAGATAATGTTGTGATCAATAAAAGGGCACATCAAATCTGTCTTCTCTGGCTCTGTGGTCCTTAGGAAGTTGGCGGAACTCCTCAGTTAGACAAAGACATTCCTTGATGTTCTCTGGAGAAACAAAGTCCATGGGAACTTTCATGCATGACTGCAGAAATGTAACAATGAGAGACTGGAAATAAGAATAGTGTGAGAAGATATTATGAGGATAAATTTATTTCATTTAGTTCCCATTCCCTTAATCATAAATTGGCTTAATCATACATGAACATTAAGCCTTAATCTTAATCCCAAGTTCGAAAGAAATTGATAACAGCAGGAAAAAAGATGACTTCCTATACCTCAAAGCCTTCTTTTATATACTCATCATATAGCCTTGTTTTCAAGTAAGATAGCATCAAATTGAGAGAGCAAGCCAATTGTTCTTTTCAGGTCAACGTGTGAAGCCATGAGTTTTTTTTATTGGAAAATAATAAAAAGACATGAATCAAACTTAAGCACCGCCAAAATTCGCAGAGATTAATTTAGCAGAAGAGAATATTTTAGGCTACTCTTAGGGTTCCAAGTTAGGCTACTCTTAGGGTTTAGGGTTCACAAAGTAGTCAAAAGGTGTAAATTTTCGCAACAACCAAACAGAAAATCACAGGCATAAATTCTCAGTAACCAAACTCAAGGATATGGATGCATACATACACATCAATAAGATAAAGGAAAACAAACTCAATAAAGAAAAGGTAAACATCACCTCTTCAGGGCCATGCTCTTCCAAATTCTTCTACTCATGCTCTTCCAAATTCTTCTGCTCATGTTTATTTATCCCATTAAAAAGATTTCCTGCAAAATGATTCAAAAGTCAACAAAACACTGATGAAATCAATGAAAATATTTATTTTATGACTATTTCTTGTGTCCTTTTAATTGACAGCTTAGTAAATAAACAGTACTGAATATAGAAAAAGAAGAAAAACTAAACATGGAGGAAATGGGAGAAATCAAGTCAATATCCTGTTTATTTGCTAATTCAATTCTTACATAGGCTGTAGAAAAGACACTCTGAATATGTCTCTCTTATTAAGAATTGTTAGCCAGCTGAGTTCAGCTAAGGCTTGTGAAAAGAGGGGTTCAATGAGTTAAGTTGAATTCTCTCATGTGTATTGGAAAAAAGTAGGCCATTGAACCAAAACCATCTTTTTCAATGCTCATTAGAACAGGGAGGTGAGTAAAAGAATTCAGGAATAATTAAGCCAAAGTTCAAATAGCACATGAAAAGTTGCAGAGAGGCCAGAAATGGCTAAAAAAAAGAAACAGACAATCATAACTTAATACACTAAACAATGGTGGATTCTGAGAGAATATATCCAAAGGTTTCAATCTTTTCAGCATAAACAGAAGAATTCCTTAAACAAACTAAATGTTTACTTGGGTCAGTTTAAAAATTCTTCATTATAAGAGAAAGGTTATATCACAAACAATTCCACGACCTTCAATGAGCAAAAAGATGTAATGTACCTGGAACAGATCCCTGATAGCCTTCATCACGTAGCTCTTCTGCAAGTTCAAGTTGGTTTCTGAATACTAACCTGCAAAAAAAGTTAATGAAGAAATGTTTCACCATATATGTCTTAAACATGACATGAAATTATTCCATTAACACCAAACCTGATCCGAGAAATTAACCCCTCTAGAGCCAATATGTTGTACAAACCAATCTAAAAAATGTCCATAAAAAAGTACTGACAAACTGCAGTAAGTAAATTAAGATGATGAAATCTAAATAAAAAAAATGGAGTCACTAAATTGGAAATAGCTCTGGTCTCTAAAAGCTTGGAAGTTAACATATCCAAAGATGATTTTGTAAAACATTTTAAGCTGACACATTATGGTTTGTTGAAGTTGAAGAATAAAGATGATATTTGAAAGACTTTTCTGGTATGAAAAAAGGAGATTAATTACATAACTGACTAACTGTAGATGTTCCTAAGAAACCAATCCTAAATCACCATGTAAAGACAGACAATTTCAAGACTTGTTAAGTGACCACCAAATTCCTTGCACGTTTCTAGCTACACTTAGATGGCCTATCACTTTTAGTTTCATGTCTCCAAAACAAAATGCTTAAATTCAGAAAATATGGTTGCATCAAGAAAAAATAACTGAAACAACAATTTACATACTGAATTCAGAAAAACAGAAAACTATCATCCATACTAATATTTTTCAAACATATACTAAAAAATATGTTTGAAATATGCCAATGTCTTTTTAGTTATATCTATATATTAGAATGCCAATAACTGAAGAAAATATATAAACATATTGTTTAGTATATGTTTGAAATATATACTGCTTTAGGAATTCAGTATATGTGTACTAAAAATATTTTCTTGTCAATCATTTTCTATATTCAACATAACTCTCCACAATCACAGATTTGAAAGAGAAAGGAAAAGTAAAGGAGAAGAGGTAATTGACAAATGCCCTGTGTAGTAAACAATCCAGATGGATGAATTCTGTGTAGTAAACAATACAGTAACATGAAACAAAAAAAGGAACGAAACTGATTAGATGTAACTCGAGAATTATAACTGGATGCATTAGCAATAGCATTGAATAAACACCATAAGCACATGCTAAACCCAACAACAAATATTAAAAATAATAAAAAAATAAGAGGAAAGAGAGGAGAAAAGAGGATGGAGAGAGAGACCTGGAGAGGGAGATCGACTTCAAAGAGGAGATGGGTGACTAATGGTGAAGAAGACCCGAATGGAGGCCGACAATCGCAACAACAGCGCAAGTCGAGGTCAAAGGTCGCAATAAAATTGTAGCAACAAAATATTGAATGAAGACAGAAAACAAAGCGGCAATTTGGAACGAAAGCAAGGAAATAGAGAAGAAAGGAACAAAAGGCCAAACCATGCGACAAAAGCCAAAACACAAGAAACAGACAAATCAGTAAGGCGGGTCAAAAGAACAACACAGATAACAAACCCAACGGAGGGATCGTCGGTAGAGGAAGCAGAGCAACCGAATAGAAAAGGAACGAAGAAGAGCTGAATCCATCAAGAGCAGCCAAACCACAATAAACCCAATAAACTGATCGATTCTATGGCTTCTGTCTAACAGAACAGATGAATCGGATAATAAAGTCAGAGGGAGATCGATGAAAGCGAAAATGAGCGAAAGAATAGAGAGTGAGAGGGAAATCGATTAAGGCGCAAAATGGGGGCGAAAGTCAAAAAGCAGCAGTGCAAAATGGGGCAAAAGTAAAAAAGCAGCAGCTGTAATCGTGGGGAAGAAGCATGTCCAGGATTAAAGACGGGTCGGGTTGCGAGATGCGGGTTGCGGGTCGGTTGGAACCCATACACGTGGCAGAATCCCCTTCACCAATTAACAGGATCGAGCGGCTATAATTTGATTGTGTAATACTGTTCATTTGATTGGGTGATGAATAGTGGATTCAAGAGATTCATCTATTAGTGTTCTTCTTAGATTTCCTAGGATCAGTTTATGTTTATGTTTCTTGGTGGATGAGATTATGTTTATATTTTAATAAATAAAATTATGTTACTTTTGTCATTTTCACGAATTGAAATCGATTTATGTTTTAGCCACTGAACATTATCATTCCAAGACTCCAAGCTTGATCGTTAGACGTATGACCTTGGTGCATTACTTCTCATTCTTTTTCCCCTGAATACACTCGAAATTTCATTAATATTATTTCATTAAGGGTTTACAGGAGCTCATTAATTATTCAAAGCAGCTAATAAAAGTTGCTCAAAACAAAATTATGAAGCATTATTATTTAAGGTTTCAGCTAGCTACCTAAGTGTTTCAACAAGGGAATTTTTTTTTTGATACAAGGGAAATTTTTAGTTATGCAAAGTTCAATGGTTGAAAAGGTTGTATATAATCTTTGGTGGGCTTTAATTCTTGATGTTGGGGGAGCTTCTGGCCTTTTGCGCCGTGATTGGCAATGCACCCTACTCATACTCTCAGGATGGTGACGGATTTTGAAGTTCTTGATGCTCCAACTTATGGGAGTAGCCTAAGCGAGAGGATTTAGTTTTACTTTTTTTTTTTATACGCGTGCAAAGATTTTTTTTTCCAAATGCAAAGATTTAGTTTTACGTATTTTTGTTTTTGTAATCTTTAGCTTTCTTTTTTCTAAAAAAAAAAACACATAACCATATAATTTTCAAGAATGGTTTTCATTTAGATAGGAAATTTTTAAAATCTAAATTAAAAAACTGGTTTGGTAAAAAATTATAGTTAGGTTTTTGAATATCTCAGGGATTTGGAGAGGGATATTTAGAGAGTTCAAAATCCTTTTGAAAAATTCTTGTTTTAAACTTAGCACCTATATGTTGGCCAAAAAAAAAAACTTCACCTATATGATGGCGAAAAAAAAAAAAAAAACTTAGCACCTATAATTAACCAACTTTTCTTTTCAATCTCGAAAAAAAAAAAAAAACCAACTTTTACTTTTTCATGGAATTTTTATAATTTTTTGAGGTCATTTCTTTGATTATAGTGCACCAGGACTCAAACCCTTGATGGCTTGCTCTTTAGGTCTAAATGCATCCAACTTACTACAGAGCAAGGGGAGAACTAGTAATTTTTATAATTTTTTACTTAAATGATAAAAATATATTTTTGAAATATGTTTTTCACCCCTAAATTGTAGTATTAAGAATATCTATATATTTGCTTTGATACAATGACACTCATATGGTATATTTTCATTTTTTGTACTTCTAATATAATATTATTCTTCTTTTTAATGCCAAAAAATAATATTATTCTTTTATAATTAATATATTATTATTTCATTAAAGAATTTAAATTACCTCACAATATTCCTTTAAAAAATATTTATCCAAAATAGTATTTTTTCGAAAAAAACTATACTTTTTAAAATGATATATATATATATATATATTTCCAAATTCTTCATTTTAAAAATCTTTAAAATTTAAAAAAATCCGAACATATAATAATCTTATAATTTGTGATGGGCTGAGCCTGAGAAGCAGGTTGCGGGTAGGCCTAAGTTTGGGTCAAAAGTCCAAACTTGGATGCCCAAAACCCAATCGGATTCTTTCTTCTTCTCCCTTCCGTTCCGTTCCCAAATTTTTACAGCCTTCCACCACAACGTGGAAAAAGGTGGGAGTGTCAGTCGTCAGACTTCAGAAGGAAAGAAAACAACAAAAGGCTAAAAGTAATCCGGTGTTGCTTTGCATGGATGCTGAAGGGCAAAACAAGAAAAGGAAACTAAAGCTTGATTGGAACCAATTACTCTCAAAGAAACCGGGGGATGACGAGCCACTGCCGCCCTTAGTGGTTATCACGACTGAGCCACAACAACCGGGGAGGCAATCCGACGCAATGGGCGGCGGCGATTATCAAGACCGGGAACATCTTGTGGGCATGACTGATAGGGAGCTAGATGAGAATATCCGACGGCAGCGGCAGACTTTTGAAAACGTTGCCTCTAGATTGCCCGATAAAGGCGAGAAGATTAGGTGTAAAATTGAGCGCCTTGAGGAGGAGAAGGAACGCAGAAAACTTTCAGGAAGAAAAATGGTTTGTTCTTTTACTAGAAAACTGGAGAAGAACATTGATCGGGATGTTGCATTAGGGATCATTTGGAATATAAACTAGGTTTATTTTTTCTTCTGTTCGAAATTAACTAACTACAAAGTTTTTGTTTTTTAGGTTTTGGTAAATTGACTCTCATTACATTTGAAAGAAAAAATTTCCCATTAGTTCAGTTGCCTTACTGCTTAAAAGCAAAAAAAAAAAAAAAAAAAAACATTTTTTATATGGTAATCAAAATTTAGGTGGTTTTTGACATTCTAAAATGAATTTCATTTAACAAGGCATTGGCTTTTTTACTGACTAATCCATTGATTCTCTGATTCTTGTTTGCTTGTTTGTTTCTGATGCAGGATGCTAATGGATTTGAGAAGGCTCCATGTTCATCAAGCTTGACCATTGTTGGTGAGTTTCTGAATCATTTAAGAAAAATTTAAAGCCTTTCCTGAGAAGTGAGAGTCATTTGCCAACATCTGTTCCCAAGCATTTCTTTTTCATTCGTCTTCTTCTCTTTTTCTTTTCTTCTTTTTCTTTTCTTCTATTGTTGTGGTGTTGTTTTTCCTTACTATGGCCTTATTGGTATGTTATCATACTCAACTTAAAATTTTCATTTTTGTCGTTTAACTAAAAGCAAAAAGGTGATGATTTTATTTTAGTTGGGGATTAGCCTTGAAATTTGTGGTCAAGTGCATTGAGAAAGAGGGAAGGGCATATAGCATACAACTCAAAAGAAGCTAGTTTTAGATTAAGTGGCTTGAAGGCCAAGGCTTACTTGAATTAGTTAGTAGGGGAAATTTAGGTTGTTTAGTCAAATACATCAGAACGGATTGGATTGGGCTGTAACAGAGTTACAGGTGGAAGTTTCTTAGCTTATTCCTTCTTATCGTGGTCTAATTGATATGTTATCACATTCAACTTAAAATTCTTCATATTTGTTGTTTAAATACATGCAAAAAGGTGATGATCCTGAACCTTCGTAGTTGGTTGAATCAGAGTGATATCTAACAATTCCGCCTGATTATATTACTGTACTTCCCTCCTTTTCTGGGTTTGGTAATAATGGTTATGTATTAGGAGCTCTTACTATTTTGAGCTTAAGATATGTGATCTTGATGGATTAGTTATGACTTGTGTGCACAACTGTTGCATGACTTTGTGTTTCTAGGATTTTGTTCTTTTTGAAGTCTACTGAAGGAAGTTAAATGATTCCTGCAGGTTCTTCTAACGTCTTGGGACAACATAGTAAATTACATCAACCTATCTCACAGTCTACATTTGGTGCTAGCTTTTGTAAGAAGATGGAAGAAAATGTAAAGTGATACTAGTCTAATATGACTCATTTGTTAGCATTGTTCAGTTGACAAATGGAGTAACTTTTAAATAATTTTGAAATTAAATGATACAGATAATTGTTTGTTCCTCGATATGACCCTTTTTCATTGCACAATACGAATGCTTATATATATTTTTTTATTTAACAGACAGATTGTAGGATAATTAATGGATTTGCCAAAGAGACATCGGTTATGAATCCCTGTGGAGGCCGAAAAAATATCTACAATGGAGAGATTTCTCAGAGGGAAAGGCATAGAGTTCGGAAATCAAGACGAATAAATTCACAACACAACAGGAAGCCTTCTTTCAGTGATCAAAAGGATAGGACAGCTTCGGTGCATTCTCTTTATGACAAAGATGACAACTTGCAAAGCATTGCAAAGTAAATTTCCTTCCTTTAAGTGGTTATTTTTCCTCCCCAATCTTTTCTGTAATATTTAAAGTTGTTTGTGCTTGTCTTGATTGGTTGATATCTTATTGCTGAAAATGAGCTTGGTCTTGATGCTATAATCACACCGCTTCTCTTGTGTAGTTTAGGCATGAACTTGTCTTAATTTTACCTTTATTGCTAATAAGCTGTGTGGTGGCAAGTAGGTGGATCCTTTCTCGTCCATTGTTAGGAGGCCCAAAGGCCGTATTCACTTTTTTCCAATTTCACATTGAAAGGTGAAGCTGACTGATGAAGGAGTAAAGGCTGTATATCTGCCTGCTCAAAGTGCTGTCTTGGTTGGTTGAAGCTTTAATATTGTGGGTTTTAAATTAGGGCTTCTCTTCGATCCAAATATATGGTAATATATTCAGAAAAAAAGAAGATGTTGTATAAATTGAATATTAGAATTTTGAACAGATGACAGATTTTCAGGAAATCAAATTGGTTTCTTTCCAAAAGAACTGAAATTCAGTTGCTTTCAGGAGACAATATTTTAAATTTATTGCATAATATGGCAATACGGAAAATTTTGAAAGGTTAGTAGTTTAACTCTATCGTGGGATTTAAATAAAACTAGATACTTATCAATCATTTATATTCTGAGGCTGAAAACACCAATAAGTTACTTAGTTTTTGACCCTTAATGGACTTGTTCTCATGTTTCATCCCTTTATTGCTTTCAACAGAAAAGATAGTGTGCCCGTTTTCTGACTTGTTGCAGGTTTTTTTTAGGGTGTTCTTACGTAGTGTTTTTTTTTGGTCACCTTCTGTATAATGTTTTGATATGCTTTTAGTAATTGCTCTGTATTTGTTCAGCTGACTTCAGTAGTTCAACAAATGCCTTGCTTGTTTTTTGAATTTCCCCATTTCTTTGTAGGATTAATGCTTCTCAAGTCCCACCATCAAATGGTTCAAGGCAGAGGAAGGTATGCAAGCTTTCACCACCTGCTGAATTTGTAAATGACACTATGGTAATGCATGAGTGATTTAGGTGCAGAGATAAGTTACTGTTTTAATGTGTCATTGTAACTGTACACTGTGGCTTGGGTATCTTTTGTATATTTGGATTCTCTTATGGAGCCTATGCTGTTAGAATTACAAGGGAAATATTGGATTTTTGGTGTGGGTTGAGTCCTTATCTTCTATAATATGAACCCTATTGTTATGATTTTTAGTCTGTCTCTGGCTCCAGTTCTTCTGAGTAAACTTATTCCTGTCTTCGTTTTGTATCCAAGAGACCTGGCTTTAGATCAGTTTTTGTCTAAGCATGGGAATAATGCAAGGGGAAATATATCTAGATTTTCCTTGGTTGTTGGTTTCTGTGTACTTGAGTGCAGATATTTAAAGATACATTTCTAGTGTATTGAAAGAGTAGAGAGGCTTCCAGATGGAAATCAGTATAACTGACTTTCTGTATTTGAATGCAGATATGTATCTTTAGTTTTTTGAATGAATAAAAACCAGGTGGAAATCAGAATATAGTTTAAAGGCCTGTTAAGGCATGATCTGGGAAATTGATATTAGTAATGTACCGTAATTGGTCTTTAAAGTTAATGTTGACACCTCCAACAAAGAATGTTGACTTGTTTGAATATTCTCTAACACTTGAATTTTCAAAATTTATACTGCTTACACTTAGCTTTGAAACTCGCATAAGTAAGTTGTATTAGTTTGGTCTGGAGGAAAAGATAGCTTTTTGCAAGTTTGTAGGCCTCTTGACTCTGTCCTTGTGATTTCAAGACCTGACCAAGAAAGCAAATCAAAAGAATTTTGAGAGTTTGTCTTGTCATGCAAATATAGCTTTCAAAATCTGAAGTTTGTGTCCCTTTGTATTGTATGGTGATGAAATTTTGTGCTTTCACTATGTTTTCGGTTTTTGTCTTTATTGATTGGTTATGGGCATATAATTGAAACAGGATCGGACTGTTATTCTCGTAGATGAGGAAGAGCCACAGCTAGTGAATACAACAGAGCTTGAAGTCAAACTTCCAAATTGGTTAGTTGAGCTTCCAATATATTGGATTTTTCCCACTATTATGATAGTTTGCCATTATTTGGTTGCTGCCTGCAATAACTTTACTTTCTCTGACAAATTTCCAGCGAGAAGAATGCTAAGATTTATTACCCATCAAGGTACATGACGCCTTTTTGCAATAATAATGCTCATCACTGCAGACAAGTTTAGCGGGATATATTTTGCCTGTCTTATCTTTTTTTGCCATGTCTATTGATCCAGAGATGATCCAGAATCTGTTGAAATTTGTTTTGGAGACATTGACAGCCTTGCCCCTGAAGGCTTCCTGAGATCACCAATCATGAACTTCTACATCAGGTAAGTTTTTCAGATACTTCTAGATCTGATTCCATGAATACAAATTCATCAGACACGTGACAAGTACTTCATCTTGTAAGGAATGGCAATTGGGTGGGTTAGGTTGTCTTTCGGTTGGGTCATTTTTGAATTCTAGTCATTTTCCATGTCTATTGATCCAGAGATGATCCAGAATCTGTTGAAATTTGTTTTGGAGACATTGACTAGAACTCAAACATAAATGCCCAACTTTGTTAAAACATTTTTTAAGATTAAATGTTATTGCTAACTCGTTCACATAAATGCCCAACTTTGTTGAAACATTTATTAAGATTAAATGTTATTGCTAACTCGTTCACATAAACAATATCGTTCTTCTGGCCAGATATTTGCAGCAGCAGGCCTCCCCAACAAATCTATCTGACTATCATTTTTTTAACACTTACTTTTACCCAAAGCTGAAGGAAGCTGTAAAACACAAGGTTTTATCTTTCTTGTTCTCTTATAATCGATTTCCTTCTATATGGTGTAAGATCAATTGATCATGCTGATTTGGGAATTGAACCTGAAGTGATTAAAAAAGATGCCTAAGTTGTTGATGGTAATATTGTTACATTATGTTTTTCTCCAGTATGATACTTTTATGATTTATCACTTCGTTGTTATTTAATTGATTCGACTTTGCTTGTGTTAGAGAAACTTGATAACAACTAAATGAACTTTGAGAACAAAGGCAGTATTTGCTTCTGCAAGAAACAGTATTTGAATGATCTATGTGCTATTTTAAGTTGTTATCATACTTTTGCATAGATGGGTCGGAAAGGGCATTTGTTTTCCAAAAATGTCCTTTCAGCATGTCAAGATTATACAATTTGGGGTTTCTATATCATTTGCTGAACTATAAAAGTATTGGTATATTATGATTGTTACTAAAACTAATGCTTGCTGGTTTCTCCTCATCCTTTATACCATATAGGGGATTGACAAAGAACCATTCACCAAGTTGAGAAGGTGGTGGAAAGGTGTCAATATTTTCCAGAAGGCATATGTGTTTATTCCGATTAATGAAGAGTGAGTTTTCTGCTACACACACACACACACACTACCAGCATGTATGTATCTTCCAACAATTGTTGAAGTCTATCTTGTGATTATCTATGAGTATTTTGGTTTCTTGGAATTATATAGTTACATTCTTCCTCCCACCTCCGTATTTCCTTTTCTTGATTTGAAGTTGTAAGTTATCATTATCATCGTGGTGTTATTAGTACATGAATAAAACTCTTCCAATTTTTTTTTTGGTATTTCTGCCAATGTCTTGGTTTTTGGCTTCGAGAAAGAAGTTACGAGTATAGGGCATAAAACTTGATTATTTGTTCATGCGTTAGTGATTTTGAGCCTCAGTCAGCAGAATTCACTGTCCAAGGATCATGCTTTACTTTAAGCTCACCATTTGCTGTCTAGTGTGCCTTAACTTGTTTTGAGTGACTATTCTGCTGTTTGTTAATTGAGATGATAATTATACACTTTTTTTGGCATCTAAAGAATGGTTGAAATAAACTATAGATCAATCATTTCAAAATGGTGAAAGGATATGAATCAATGGATGTACTACAACAGTTGATTTAGTAGCCCTTTGCATCCTCCTCCCTTTCATTATTGATTCTCCCAAATTTAGCTTAACTTCAAATTTTTTGACTTGCTTATTGTGTTTTCTGTAACCAGTTGCCATTGGAGTTTGGTCATCATTTGCATACCTGACAAAGAAGAAGAAGCAGGACCTATCATCCTTCATTTGGATTCATTGAGTCTTCATTGTAGCAAATCAGTTTTTGATTGTATTAAAAGGTCAGAAAAAAACAAGCCAAATGATGATAATGATTATGATTATGTTTTACTAAATTGTCTTGTCTCTATATTCGTAAAAAACAAGATCTTTTTGATTGTGAGAAAGAATTCTCACAAGGCTAGTGCCTTTTCTGTGCACATGCATAGTAGTAGCATGTTTTCCAAATCTGCACTCTTCATCCATTTTTTCTTTATTGATTCAAGTAAGAGGATTTGGGCATATGGTGATCTTGCACATCTTTCAGCTGTCGTATAAGCTAATTGTCATCATATAGTAGTAAAACAACATTGGAATTGAACCCTTTAGGATGAACTTATAGTAATATTCCAACTTATTGTTTCAGAGTATATCATATCATGCTAATATTTGTAGTTTTCCTTTGTATGGCAATGTTATATTATTCATGTTCAACTGATCCTTAACTGATGCACTCGTCATGTGGTTTCTTATACCTAAGAGACATTACGTTTTTATTTTTGTAGCTATATGAGGGAAGAATGGAACTATTTGAATCAAGAGGTTGCTCCTTCAGATATTCCGATTTTAAACAAAATATGGAAAAATCTTCCTCGCAGGATGAATGAGAGGACAATAGATGTAAGTTTTTATTCGACTAAAGTCCCTTTTTGCCCCCTAAACTTGTCTAAAATTGACCTTTTGCCCCCTAAATTTTAATTTCGGACTTTTTGCCCCCTAAACTTGCAATTTGAGGACTCATTAGTCCCTCTCAAACGGTATTGCTGACATGGCAATGCCATGTTGGACCAAAATGCCATGTGGCAAGGCCACGTCAGCAATATAATTTGAGAGGGACTAAAATGGCTCTAAATTGCAAGTTCAAGGGGCAAAATGTCCCAAATTAAAGTTTAAGGGGCAAAAGGTCAATTTTTGACAAGTTTAGGGGGCAAAAAGGGACTTTAGTCGTTTTTATTCTTGCTGCCTTAAATTCTCTCATTCATACATGTCTGATGGCATAGAAACCACTAGGTAAAGTATAGCCTATGGATAGTGGTTTCAGAGAAGTAGCTAGAGTTACCTCAACAGAAATTATCTTCCTTTATAGTTCATATAAATCAAGGATCTTTTTTCTTGCATGCAAAGCTGCCCGTAAAAGTTGATTGAGGATTTTTTTTTTTTTGCTTATATGATAGAAGAATGTAAAGAGTTGTATGTATAAGTGGAAGAAGATTATCACAAATGTTTCTGTTAATCTTTTAATCCTTTATCACAAATAAAGGATCTTTTTTCTTGCATGCAAAGCTGCCCGTGAAAGTTGATTGAGGATATTTTTTTTGTATTCCAATTTACATGTTAGAAGAATGTAAAGAGTTTATTATCACAAATGTTTCGTTTAATCTTTTCATCATGATATGTTTTTTTGTTTCACAATTTCCTCTTGAAACTTCTCTTACCAGGTTCCCCAGCAACCGAATGAGTATGATTGTGGTGTGTTTGTTCTTTACTTCATGGAGCGTTTCATTGAAGAGGCGCCCGAAAGACTGAAATCAAATGATTTAGCTATGGTACCTAATGTGTTTCCTTTTTGGTTTTCTGATGGAAAAGTTTTTTCTTCTTCACTCAGCTTCATATCATATGATGCTTTTCCTGGTTAACCTGTTTTCATTTTCAGTTTGGCAAGAAGTGGTTCAAACCTCAAGAAGCATCTCGCCTGAGAGTGAAAATACGGAATTTACTCATAGAACAATTTCAAAGTGCAAGCGAGGGTGTTAATGGTGGTTCAGAACCATCTTCTCCTTCTTCTTCATCTTGAACTCTTCATTAAGGTGGTGTTCCAGCATGAATCTGGTGCCAAGAATGAAAGACCAGTGGATTTGGGGTGCCATATCTTTTGTATAGCTTATAGCATTGCATGGGTGAGTCTGGTTCTCACTTCAGATGGCTGATCAGAATACTGTAAAGATTTTTGAAATTCCTTTTGTATAGATTAGAAGGGAAAAGGGGAAAAAAAACAAGAAAGAAAAAAAGAAAGAGAAATGTCTAAACATGCCATTGCCGCTGTAAAAATTGTAAAAATAGTGGTAAGTAGAGGCATGGATCGGAAAGGATAGCATCTGACAATTTTTGGATACAGTCACAAATTGGGAGGAAAATGGCACAGCCATTTGCATTAGAGATATAGAGAGTAGACTAGAGATGCTATTACTAACTCGTTCCCAACATGTGCCACGTGTCTAGAATATTTTATTGTTCGAATGAATGAATTACATTTTCATTAGTTTTCCTTTTTTTTTTAATGGCATAATTAGTGCTCTTGCCCCCTCCAAACCCTTTCTCGTGATGAAAGAAAAGGGTGGATGCAGCTCTTTCAGACCCTCAGGTGTGAAAACTTTAATGGCTTCGGTTGGCTTGGAGCCTAAAATAGGAACTATTTATCTCTATCAATATACTAATGCTTATAATGATTTTATCATATCAAAAGTAATTCAACCTTTTAAATTATCATGAAAAGTATTGTTTGTGATTTATCTCGACATGAAATCCAAATGGTTGGACTAATCAAATTGTAAATTGTGAAAACTATTTAAAAGGAAGTAAAACTTACTAGTACTATAATAATTCATAAAAATCATATCAAGGTAGTATTAGATTTCTATGGTATATTCTTGCATTCAAATTCAATTGTTATTTATTGTTATTTGCATTTGCCATTGAATCAAATGTTTGAATGCAAATAATATATCTGATGCTATGATATGCTACTTTTTACAAAAAGTATAGTAGAAATATGTGTCACTATTCTTCCAAAAACAAAAAAAAAAAAGGAAAAAAAGAATGCGCAATCTCCAAAACCTGAAAAACCTAATTACTGAATGAAGACTTGTAAATAATTGCTGATTTCAAAACATATTGCTATTTGTGAAAGGAAAAGCAGCCCTGTGGAATCTTTTTACCCTTTGATTTGTCAATGGCCTCTAACATCAAAACCACTTGTTCCATCTCTGGTCTTTTTCTTGGATCTCTATCCCAACACTGCTGCATCAAATTTGCTAGAGCTTTTGGACAATATTCTGGTATTTCTGGTCTCCAGTTCTACAATTATCCAAAATTAATTGCAAAGCATGTTAGTTATAATTAATTTATAATAATAATTAACTTCTTAACACCAATTCTTGAGCATGAAACCTAGTACATTTCAGAAATGAAAAATTAAAAAAAAAAATTGTACCTTAACAAAATCAGGTGAAGTTAATTCTTCAAATGTCAAATTAGAACATCTAGGTGTCTCACAGCAATAAATTTCCCATAAACAAATTCCGAAACTATAAACATCGCATTTTTTGTCATATAGTTTGGATTCCATGAGCTGCAACATGAATTATGAATGAGATTAATCAAGTCAAGTAGTAATTATATGAATAGAACTAATTGGAATAATAATTATAATAACTTAAATTTTTCATATTTTTCATATGAATAGAAGAAAACTTTCATGATATTACCTCCGGAGCCATGCTACAAGTTGTCTGACCTTCTTGATTTGAGATTTCCACATTAGATGTTTCGAAGTCAGTAATTTTCAGCTGAAAATTTGTATCAATAAGAATGTTTTCTGTCTTCACATTTCCATGAATAAGTTTCTTGGAGTGAAGGTATGCCAACCTAAATGAAAGAAAAAACAACATTAGTCTCATTTTTATGCTCTTTATATTCATTATTCAAGCATTTTTCTTATTGATATATATATGGGTTAAATTTTGATTACTGAAACTAAGAGTTCATCCTTCTACAAACAAATTAGTAGCCATTACTTCATTAAAACATTGTTGAATTGAAATTTTAAATAATAACTAAGAAGAAAAAAAAAGGAAAAACAATATTGGGTTTTACCCTCTGGCAAGATGAAGAGCTAGTTGAATAACAATCTTGAAATTTAACTTTTCTTCTGAATGCTTTGAAAGGAAATAGTTGAGAGGATCTCCACATACATGCTCAACAGCAATATAACTCATGTTATATAGGCGAATTTCACCATTTTCCGCTCTTAATATAAATTCTGGTTCATCAATTTTGGCACCTATCAACTAAAGAACCAAACAGAGTTGTTACAGAAATCCAAATGTGAAGCAATAGACAAATTATATAAAGATGCAATAAATCTCCAGAACTAAATGCCAAGTCAAAATATATTGGAGAGAATTATCAAAATTTCTTAGGGTTTAGAGTAATTGCCTTAACAATATTAGGGTGATCAATCTTGTGCCAAATAGAAAACTTTTCTCTTAATTTCCTCGGCTTTTCATCAGTCTCTTCTCTCAGTTGAAACACTGTGACTGCAAAATTACAAAAGCAATTTATTATTAAATATAAATACAACTTAATAGAAAATTCTAAATATTAAATAAATTCATATTCCAAGGATATATATATCTATTTAGGGTCTAACCTGTGACATCTTGATCGTTATAAGATCCTCTATAGGCATAGACATCATCGAAATTGTCCTTAGCAATCAAATCTTTAAAAGTAATCCCATCGAGATTGATTTCCCACTCTTGTTTTGAGATTACTTCCAACTTCTCTCTTTTCTTAAATTTAAGTTGCTGCATTGACCATAAGAGATCAAGTTGCTCATCCATTTTTTGCAAATCTTTCTTAATAATTGCTCTCGAACGACCTTTGCTTTCATATATCTCTGTAATTTCGTGCTCCATCATTCCCAGTTCAATTTTCCTTTTTCTTTTTCTCCGCAACTCAGAGGAAAACGATGGATTGGCCAAGTGGAAGAATACAGTTTTTAGAGCAAAAGCAAACTCTAGAAGATCAGTTTCCTAGTTATAGTTAGCTACTTCTATCGAATCTCTACTTCCCTTCCTCTATAACAATAAAATGCAAGCTATATATATTCGAAGAATTTTACTTCCAAACTAAGAAGAATTAATATGGTCGGTTTAATTAATAATAATTACAACTACAGCATAGTTTTAGATTAAATTCTAGGGGTAAGCCACCAATTTTTATTTTATTATACATGTAAATCCGAGTACGATTAGGTTTTATATTTTGTTTTGATTATTATCTCTAAACCGAAATAAAAGCATTTAACAGATCAAAGGGATTTAGCGGACTCTAGTTGGTCAGCGTTAGTCAGTCAATCGCATTATCCTAATCTACGGACTTGACCAGAAACCTTCCTTGAAATCTCCACGAGAAAAACCAGCTACCTATAACTACTGTGACTGAAATCTAACATAAATCTCGATGAATCAATTTAAAAGAAGAGGAAAAAAAAAAAAAACAAATGATATCATATACTACAACCAGTTTTGAGCATATACTCCACAAAAATACTAAAAATTTTTCTCATCCTCAAGATTGCAATTAACCAGTTTATGATATTTTCTTGGTACTTATATCCTTTTTTTTTTTTTAAATCCCTATTTCTTTCTTATATGTATCAGAAATTCAGAATAGATGTGGAAATACTGATCTTGACTTCAACTACTTTGTTGAGTATAGACCAATTCCAAATTATATATACTAGTAATATACTGGTATTTACAGTTGCAAAATGAATGTATGGAATTGGAATGGAGAGGTAGCCAAAGCCATGGAGAGATTACTTGCTGCGTTGTTTCTTAGGAGTACCATGCACCTGTGTTGTCTCTCCATATGTCTTCTTTTGAAAGTTTTCAAACGCCTCAGCAACTGCTCCTACCTGCAATGCATGCGTATATCATATTATCATTATGTTATATATTTATTCCTTAATAAATGATAGCTGCAATTGTATGTATAGTTAAATATATTAGTATATACAAACCAGTTCAGGCTTCTTGGAGTACACTCTGACTATCGTGTCTTGACAAAATGCAGGCAGCATGTGACTCACACGACCAGGATCTTTTATTGTAAATTTTTCCTCACTCTCAAAATCCTGTCATTAAACCATAGCAAAGTCTTCAATTTCAAACCAGGTATTTAATTTTCAGTATTTGCATTTATTTCTACAACAACATAAAAGTATGCAAGATCTTATTGGGAGGGATTGATGTCAGTACCTGGAAAACCATGATGCTGAGAAGAAACAGAGGTGAAATTGTCAGCATCAAATCTGATAAATTATTCATGAGAAGAAACAGAGCCTTCAAAAAAAAAATTATATTCTCAAATACCTTTCCAGAGGGTTTTTCATTCCACGAGTCAGATCGATTTTGACATTGTTCACAACAACATCTTCCTCTTTCAATGCAGGGCCACCATCATTTATCTGATAGGAAAATTACTTGTTATGCTGTATTTAATTATTAGTCTTAGTTCATAATCTAGCATAAAAGTTTCTTTCTTTTTTTTGGTTACCTGAGAACAAACAATATCTTGTGAAGTGATTTCTTTGAAGTTCTTCAGATTGTCCTTGGGAACTATATACTCATTACAGTACTGCAAAATATAGTAAATTGTTACAACTTCACAGTCCATAGCTCTATACTCAAAAGAAAGAGAAGCTATTCATGTCCATATAGAAAGGATACCCGGTATAGGTCTCTTCTCCGGATACGAAGGATCAGATCTCTTGCATCCTCGAGCTCTTGCTTATCAGAAGTTTCAATTTGTTTCAGTATTGAGTCATCTAACTGCAGTTGTTAAAGAGAAATTCTCAGTTCTAATGACATAGAAATTTAATATTGAAGATAACTGAAATAATGCTTTAAGCTGAAAAGACCTTCCAAAATTCAGACGGCTCATGAATTGATGCTGATATACCCAGTTCATCATTTGCTAGTGTCAAAGCATCTACAACCATGAGTTCCATTGCCTGGAGGAAAAAGAAGCAAAGTATTCAAAATCCTTTGCATTTCCTGTTCAAATTAATGAAAAGCTACATATGTGCCAGAAACCCAAAACTATTAGTATTCTTAAAGCTGTGGATAAAAAAAGAGCAATTGTAATTTGATACCTTTACTTTAGCATGTGTATAGACTGTCCTATGCATATCAGCTCGAGAAGCAAATAACTTGTGAATGGTCAGATCTGTCAAAAGAGTAGCATTTATTAGTTGAAGAAATTCGTCATTATGGTGAACATAATATGGCCAAAAAAAAAAATTATGGTGAACATAATGAATTTCAACTTGTACTAACAATCATTTGCCCTGTAACATATCTCGTCATCAATTACTCTCATTGTTTCCATTAACCTGCAAGTTGAAATGAAGAACAATAAGGATATATATGTTTTGTCTTAAAAACAAGAAAAAGGAAAATAGATTAGCCTTGCACTAAAGAGCACATGATGTGGGTCGCAGAACATTGCCCGTGATCATGTAATTAGGGAACTAAGTGTAAATTGGGGTTTGGAAGATAACATTTCGTTAAGTTTTCATGTTTTCCTGCTTCTGCACGTTATTACTTTGTGGGAAGCTATTTCCTGCTTATTCATGGTATGTATATCCCATTCATACCTCTGAAACTGAAAATTGCAGCCAAGGCCACAAGCCCGAGAGTCACGTACAATGTAGTCAAATCTGCAATGAAATGTGTTTATTAACTTCACTTTCAACACACAAGTGCAAATGAAGATATATTTTCAATGTGAAAATGAAAAGACTTACTTGTCAACATCTATTCCATTTCGACCATTTGCAACAATGTCATATAAAAACTTCTTTTCACTCTACATTAAAGAATTTAAAAATGATGAATGTTAAGTAATTCACGATGGACTAAAAACAGACAGCTATGTGAAATAAAGGAGATTTAGAAAAGGAATTCTGATTTATGTAAGTAAATGAGGTGCTTACCTTATTTGAAGCATTTTCAGAGCTAGCAAGTACCATGTCCTGTCAAAAAGGGAACATTATATTGAGTGCGCATCTTTAAAGTTAATACATATTCATGTATGCAGTAATCACTAATCCTCAGTAGCCATCTTTTCTTCTTGGACATAAAATGCTAATGAAAGACAGTAACGAGGTGACCTTGAGCTTGATTCCTGCCCTATCCAGTGATTGGAACAATTGGAAGCACAGGATTAACGGGTTAAGGGGAAGGGGAGGGCTACCTATATTGTCTACCAGCCATAGGGCTGAAATAAAAACCACAAACAGGAACAGGATGTAGACAAAAAGTGGAAGATTGCTTTTAGATCAATAATATCTCAGTAGGGGAAAAGGAAAAGGAAAGAATAAATTTCTTCCCACTTTGACTGAAGCAATTTCCATCGCACACTCATAAATGTGTTCTAGAAAATTCTAAAATATAATACAATCTTTCTATCAGCATAATAAATCAATGGAGATGAAAATAGAGCAAGTTGAACCTTCGCATTCTTAAGCATTGAAGGATCTATATCGATGTAGTGTGCATCAACAATGTAATCAATCATCTTGACAGACATTTCCTCATGAGACCTAAAATGTTGAAACAAGTAAATGAGATTAAAAAGACTAAAGCATCAGAGATCAACATATAAATTTTGCAACTATAAATTTAATTCTAACTAAAAACCAAATCATGAAAGTATGATGTTAGTAATGGATTATGGAAGAATGCCATTCATATACATACAAAATAAAAATGTTGACTACTGAATATAATTAAGACAAATACGCTAGAGCATCAACATATGGCATAATAAACTTGTGTGCAAAAATACTAGGATACTGCCTATGATTCAAAATCTTCAATCCTTTTCTTTTTCTTTTATAGTTAGTAACCTATTCATATTGGGAATATAAGACTAACAATCTATTTGTAAAGATGAATTAAGAATAATGACCATGTAGATCCTTGTAGAACACGTGGAAGAAACCCACGCTCAAACATATGGCTGAATGGTCCATGTCCAACATCATGCAGTAGTCCTAAGAAAGAAAAGCAGCAACAAAAGAGGGTGAGATGAGACCGATCGAGACAGAGATAGAGAGAAGAGAGTGTTGATCAATAAAGACGGTGACAGGGATAATTACCAGCAAGTTTCACTGTGTTGATATCATTACGCTCAATGTCAAGCTCCGATCCCTACAAGTATGCCATGCGTATAAAGAGAATTTCTCTATATAATTGGATCAGAATGAAAACCACCAGACTGTGAAAGCATGTTCCTACTTGGTGAGCTTTGAGTGTATGAACTGCTTCACTGGCCAGCCAATATACTCCTAGTGAATGCTCAAAGCGAGAATGAACAGCTCCTGGATACACCATGTGTGTCAGACCTGATCAGCAAGAAAATTAGGTCAGCAAAGAACTTAAATCCAAAAAAGTTGCAAAAAAAGGAAAGCGCCAGTAACTAGTGAATCGAAATAGAGTTAGCATGAGGCAGACAACAAACAATTGAAAATCAAAACTTCCAATAAAGTAGAAAACAGAAAGGAAAACTAGAAATGCAAACTTGAGCAAGTCAAATCTCTTAAACAATAGTATTAAATATAAATTTATGTATTAGGAAATTCAACTTACCAAGTTGCTTTAGATCGCGAAGTCTGCATCATATAGTAAATTTGTCAAACAGATGACGTATAATCATAGTATATATAACTAATGAAAGAAATGCTAGCGCATATATTCAACAAATCAATTAAAACTTACCTCTGAAACTGTTCAGTGTCAAGAAATTTCAAAAAGAACTGCATCCACATCAAAGCCAAAAGTCAACTTATGGTCAAGAAAATCTTGAAAATTAAGTCCACGAAATTGTACACACTACACACTTCTAAATCTCTAGATTTCTTTTTTGTTCATGAAATCTTTCTATATTTTCGCCATTCTTTAATCCTTCTCTATCTTTTTTGGTTAAAATGCACTATTTCTTATGTTCTTCTTCTATCTTATCGCCGAGAAACAATTTCCTAATCCTCTCGGCGACCGATTTACGTGATTTCACGCTTACTCAAAGTTTCCATTTCAACATAAAGATTAAAGAGAAACGTCGCAAGCTTATCATAAATAGCATTAATTAAAACCTAATTTGAAAATTTATTGTACTTAATGAAAAAAAAACGCGAGTGCAAGTGCGAATACGAAAGTCGAAAAATTAGAATGAAAATGAAGCTCATACCGGTTCAAGATAGATGTTGCCATGGACATTGTCGCGGATGTGCTTCGAGGATCGCCGATCCTCGTACAACAATGAGTAGAAGAAGTTATTGTTCACTTCTTGGTTCAAGGACGTTCCCATTCTTTCACAGCGCCGAAGTTTCTCTCAAAACTAACTTCAAACAGAGCAAAAACAGAGTTTCAAAACCGTAAGCTAAAGAGAAAAATAAAAGCACCGATTCAATCGCTTTCTTACAGCTAGGGTTATAAACCTAAAACTAGAAAGAAAGAAAGAAAGAAGAGAAGAAAGAAGAAGAGAGAGAGAGAGAGAGAGAGAGAGAGAGAGATGATTACTTGAAAAAAATGAAGAAAAACAGAAGAAGGGTGAAATGAGAAGCGGTTATAAGTGCAGGGGACTTGGAGAGGAGTGGAGGGGAAGTGATGCCGCCAAAAGAGCTATTTGTTCGTTAACGCGCTTAAGGGGAGTGGGCGCGTGGATCACACCGTCCAATCACGAACGAGATAGCTTTAAATTTCGAACAAGGTCTTTTTTTTTGACAGCCTTTATTATTGGTTGTAACTTTGTATCGTGTGGGTTAATTAATTAAATTAATTGTCCATAAACCGTTGGTTAATATGGACAGGAAAACGAAAAGTCCTTTGAATTTGGTAAAGGAACATACATGAATTAGAGATTAGTGGGATTTGTTTGACGAGAAAACAAAATTGGGATTCAGAAGCACGTCTTACACAACGAAACACTAAGACGCTATTAAAGGCTAGAAATAGAAGGTTTTAGGACAAGCCAAAAAGCATGCTTTCTAAAAGGTTTCCCTCCTAAAAAGCAAGCTTGACAGGCTTTTGTACTTGATAAAAAATACATGACACAAAAACCTCCTGCCATTGTGGCATATTGACAAACACCTGGTGTTAATCAAGTTGAAAAGAAAGAGAAATGAAAGAATATGCTTTGTTGCTTATGCAAGAAGAAAGAACTTTCATGTTAGCACCATCATCTTATTACATAAGTATTATTCAAAAAGTAGCAGCTTGATGGCAACCCAAAAGTTGGGAAGAAAACATAAATTTTACCCCATTACAAAAGCACATCTGAATTATAGCTATCCAGTCCACTTTGCATCATATTCAAAGTGATACCATCTTTTATATTCAATGATTTCCTTTAAGAAGAAATCATCTAGCAGCTTTTGCAATCTGATGAAGAAAAAAAAAAATGAATAAGCAAGGGGAAAAAAGAATAAGGAAGATACAACAGGGTATAAATTCCTACTTCCTAGTGCACTAGTCTAAGGCTTGGGACAAGATTAGCTGTATAATTTTTGTCTTCATTTTTGAAGAATGAGCAATAGATTTGTTCATGATCAAAGAAATCACACTGGCGTATTTAGAGCCATTTGGAATTGTGCTGGAACCCGGAGCAATGGAGCTTGAATTGTACCAGGCTTGCCAAGCTGACCACAGGCAGCCATCTGATCATCACCTCTACTGAATCTCATGAAAACAACACAACCGGCTTCTGCTAAAATATTTCGAAATTCAATCATCTTCTCGTCACTGGTAGGTCTAAACTGAGATCCAGAATGCGGATTGAATGAGATAAGATTGATTTTGCACGGAATGCCCTTGACAAGATCAATTAGCCTTTTTGCATCCTCGATGCTACATAATGCAGATAGATATCAATGTCAGAGGCCCACAGATAGTTGGAAAAATGTAAATTTAAACTGAAATTGTAAACCTGATAAGCAACTCGAACATGGAAAGCAAGCAGGATTAGAGTTTTATCATAGACTGACTATTTGAAATTGAAGTTACAACAATGCACAGGCAAAACGAATTGTGACCTACTGACACTCATTCTATAGATCCACTATCAATAGTTAAGGTCAAAGATGCATTTCCTCCAACAAAATTGTTTGAACAGAATTTAGTTACATGGCAAATGGAACCATACTAGCCCAAATCTCAGTCATACTTGTGCTTGCCCTTGAAAATGATGCACAAATCACAATTAGGCATATAGGGAAATGATGGTTATGAACTACACAACCTAAAAGCCTTGCCCACAGAAAACATTGAATAAAAAGTAAAGGTTATCTAACCTGTCATTGATTCCCGCAAGCATTACATATTCAAATAGAACTTTGTAGTTGCGTCTGAACTGTAGTTCCTCTCGCAGGGTCTCAAGAAGCAAGCTTAATTTATACTTCCGATTAATTGGCATGATCCAATTTCGGACCTGCATGATTTGTTGAAAACATAGATCAGTTTCCCACTTTCTACTTTCTGATCTCTTTCTCTCTCACTCTCTGTGTGTGTATTCTTGTGTCAACTTTGGTATGTAAATATCCACACAAGTCCAGGCATCTCTCAATCTCTCCTTCTTTATGTGTGTGTATAGGCTAGAAAGATAAAGCAGCAACAAGAATATAGATAATAGTAAAGTACCTCATCAGTTGTAGCATTTAAACTAACAGCTATGGCACATTTGGACTCACGAAGAAATCGTTTTAGTTGGGGGACAAGTCCACTTGTAGAAATAGTAACCTTGCGAGGGCTGAAGTGAAGGCCCTGTTCATCAATCATGATGTCGGCAGCTTTGATGACATTTTCAATATTATGAAGAGGCTCTCCCATTCCCTACATATGTAGCCAGCAGTTATGGGAACAATGGATTCACTGAAAATCATTGACTACTACAATTATAGCAGACAATCCAAGAAATCTTTGTTTAGTCCACTGGTGCTTATAAAAAAAGGAGTGAATGCCCAAGAGATTTTCATTCGTTACTACAAGCTGAATGCAAAGAAGCTGATGTGAACAGAAAATAAAAATCATGAATGATTCAGTTAAAGCACACAACTCCGCAAGTCTGCATGTGCACAATTGCTCATGTTCATACAAGATGACAACATCCGAAGCTGTATAAAAATGCAACAAAAGCCAAAAGAGAATTGCTGGCAATTATTTTCATAAGAAGAAAGATTTTATGTAGAAGCCTAAAATTTTGATGGAACCGAATTGAAATGATTTATTACTCATGATCAAGACCAATTTGACGCTTGCTTCAGCAAACAATTACAAAGAGCAAAACCCCACCTAGAATTGCATGCAATTCTACCAAAATAAAAAAGTAAACATATAGTCTAAATGATAAAAAGACTTCAGATCTCCACATGCAAGAGAGTTATATTAATTTTCTCAAGCACTAAGCTAAAAAAGAGACATACCATAAATACAACATTCGTAATGGGACCAACATCACTACAGAGCAACCGCCTTGCAGATACAGCTTGCTCTACTATCTCAGCTGTGGTTAGATGTCTCCTCAAACCCATCCTGCAATGCAGATACAATTTATCAAAGAAAAGCACCTAAGAATGGTCCTCATGCCAACCAAGACAATTGGGACTGCCAATTTCAAATGCAGTAAATAAACACTTACCTGCCCGTATAGCAGAATTGGCAGTTCATGGCACAGCCCACTTGACTGGAAACACAGACAGTTGTCCTGCCCCTGTCGCAGGGTATCACAACAGTTTCTATCACCAATCCATCATCCAGCGCGAACAATATCTGCAACCTCCTGTGTGAGTTTCAAAATCAATGAGAAGATTCTCAAAGTAATGCAGGCAAATGATCCAAGATGGATGAACTATAGTAAGGTAATAATCATTGGATTATTGAGATAGAAAGCATTTTAGTAATAAGATTGCAAAAGAGTGTTCATGAATCATCACTGAAAACATATTAGACAATGTGTGTACCTTTCTAGTGCCATCAGACGCAGTGAGAACATCTTTCAAAGACAAAGCCCTAAATTCAGCATGCTCACCCAGCATTTTCTTGAAATCTTTGTTTAACCCTAGAGAAAGAAACCCAATTTTCATAGGACTATTAATCCAACAATAAAATCAACGCTATAAACTTTTTGTTGATCAGAGCTCGAAGACTCACTGAATAAACAACAGGACAATAAAAGTGTTTCTAAAGATTTAAGGAACCAAAAATTGATAAAATAAATGGATAAAAATAAAAACCTTCAAGTTCATCAAGATTATTTGCCCAAATATTATCTCCGTAGAGACGCTTCCACAACATCATAGCCTGACCAGGTCTGAATCCATGTGATTGAACCCATTCCTGAATTAGCAACAGAAATTCAAATTACACGCTCAAACTCCATCAAACTTGATGTTATAAAAAAGAATAAATAAAGACTTACTTGAAGCTCGGCATAATTCATCCCTTTGAGGAGCGTCTTGGAGCCCTTCGCCAAATTCTCATAGCTTTCCCCAGCACCAAAATCGGGGATATTATCGTTTTCGGAGAGGGAGAGTTGTGGGGAAGCAGAGGAGCAAGATGGGGCTGAGATTGAGATCGAGCGACGATGGGAAGAAGAAGCCAAGGAAATGAGATGAGGTTGTTTCAAAGAAGGGAAGGAAAAGAGATTGTAACACCGACGGGAAGCATATGAAAGAGAAGTAGCAGGAGAAGAAGCCATGGCTAGGAAGACAGAGTTTGCTGTGAGGCGGACTCGCCTCATCCACATACAACCCATCTCCATTTTTGCTTTTTGTTGTTTACTGGCTATAACCCCTAACAGGAGAATCCCTCTTATCTATCTCCAGGGTTTTTCAAATTCTCATCCAATACGACGCCGTATGGTCCTTGTTAGTAGTAGTTCGTACTACTTGCTAGTTAGTTATAGTGTAAGCTTCAAGTTTGGTCTTTCATGTTTTGGCTAAAATGATTAGGGGATATTTAAAGGTTAAGTTACGTAAAATCATAGGAATAAACAACATTAAGGAAGTATCATTACTTATCTTCCATTTTGGTTTGGTTCCTAAGATTGAACTATAAAGGCTTGGGTTTTGGTATGCAAATTTGAGCTTAATACATGAGCTAATGTCAATTTTGTTCAAATGTCAATAGTCAGAAAAATTGTTTCAATCTTGTTGTGTTGTGAATAAGCAATCATTTTCATTAACATATATCTAAACATTTTCTTGTCAACCATCTAAAAAGGTTAATGTTGGTGAAACAATCTCTATTAATACAAGAATAACATAGTAAAAACTTACACATGATGTTGAGAGAGATACAATCTCCAAAAGTGATTGGAAACCAAACAATGGAAAAAATAAAAACAGAAGTGGAAACAATTCAAGGGTTCTTCATCTTAATTCTAAGCTTCCTAGCTATTTGTGATGCTTTAGGATGAACTGGTCGCTTGTTACCATCACATTGTTCTACTTCTACCCAATTAATAACCTTGAGTATGAGAGACTGAGGAACTTTCTTAGCATCCCCATCTGGATTTCCTTTTGATTTCTTAATACCATTCTCCAAAGCTTTCTCTAGGAAGTCCATGAACCAATTTGCAGTTTCAGTCTCAATTTGCTTACCCAGTTTTATTGTGCTGCTTAAACTGCTTGATAATGGTTTCTTGTTTTCATCATTCTCACCAAAAGCAGCTTCAGGGGGTAGCTTGCTTAGTGGAGTTGATGGTGCTTTCTTGGGGTTAGAATTTGATCTTAGGAGTCTCCCCATGTTTGTCTTCTGTTCACTTCTCTCTGGGAAAGCTGCAATTGACTTGTACAAAGCCGCTCGCCTTTTCGATGAACTTAACTCTGAATTCTTACTTTGGTCCATTGAATTGTGCACAATTTCATGCAAGATTGCAGGTTCATCTTCACCTTTTGAGTTTTGTGCCATTTCAGTAGCTGAAGTAGCTGCTTGTATGGACACTATATCACTCACTGCCTGCACAATTTGGGAGTGGAACTCCAGAAACTTATCAAAGCATGATGCTGGAGCTTCTGGTTTTGCTGACTTGCTCAAGTTAGAAAACATCCTGCAACCAAACAAACCAAAGCATATTTAGTTATTGACCATAAACAAAACTATAACTTCACTTAAAAACAAAGAGAAGAAAATTTCCAAGTTTATTACTTGAGAGACCGAACTAAACTCTCTGTGGCTGAAGCATCTCTTAGTGCTTGAAGGGCAACCTTCTGAGCTGTTTCTCGCTGCTGCATAGCTTCCTGCAGTTAAACCATATATAATCAGTAACTAACAATGGTTAACAATATGACAAAATTGACAATCTGAAAGGAACTAAAGATAATTACCTTGCCCAACATGCCTAACTTTCCAGGTAAATTCATGGCTAAACTTTTGCTATTATCAGAGGCTGAAATATTATCAAACTGAAATTGTGGTTGCTGTGTAGTAACAGTTGGGTTGGAATTGTTCTGTAAATCTCCACCCATATTGAGAGAAGCAGCAATTTCCCTTCCACGCCTTAAACTTGGTGGTGGGGTTGAACTTTTCTTTTCCTGCAGAAGAATAAAAAAGAACATATTTGAAAAGTTCATAGAATATTTAAACATAGAAATTGTTAATGGTAGAGGGGGAAAATGTACCTACAGCTGAGTTGAGAGGACTAATTGGGATTCTTGGCTCTCTGTCACAGACACTTTTACTCCTTGGAAACTTTGAAACAGAGGAGGGCGCAACGCAGCTTTTTCTAAGCAAAGCAGGGCTTTCTCCTTTAGTATCCATCATTTTAGCCAGCAATCCTCCACCATAAGAACACCTTAAACTAGCACTGGCATTCCCATCTTTTGCTACCCTTCTTATCATCGGAGACATCATCGGAGTTCTCATCGACGGCCGCTCTTTCACCGGAGTACATTGATCAAAATCCAATGGAACTGGCTTCAAAACTAAAGGAGAAGAAATATCATCAGACCCATTTGGTCCCTTTCCCCAAGAACCTCTTCTTTGTAGTTTAGAATCTTGTACTTTCTGCTCTGTTTTTTCCCCTTTTCTTCTTAAACCCATTAATGGCTCTGGGGTTCCAATTAAGGGATGCCTTCCCGGAAGCGGTTTCGCACCTTTAACGACAGGAACAGGGGACCCTGGCTCTAATTTATCAACATAAATGAACTGCCCAAGTTGCATTTTGTTACTAAGAACAAAATCATCTTGGTCGGAAGGAAGACTAACGTAAATTGAATGTGAAGAATCGGAGACCTTGATGTAAAACCCTTGTTTAGGCCAAAGATTCTTCTCATCGAGTTCAGCCGGTACGATATCAGTCACCTGCAAAAGCGAACTCCTGTGTTCACTAGTTGGCTTGACCCCAGTGTTCATCCCATTGAGTAACTTGAGCAGAATTCCGGGAGCCAAAGTTGCCATAATTGAACTAATTACTTGATCTTCTTTCTCTAAAGAATCAAAGATTTTCGAGTTTTAAGACATAAAAGGAAAGCGCTGGGCGTGGAATTGAGAGGTAGAAGAAGAAGAAGAAGAGAGTTTCGGGTAGGACTAGGAATGGTGGATGTTGTTGGCAACGGTAAGTTGAGAAGAAGAAAGATAAAGTTTTTTAAAATTTGGAATTTGGGGAACGTTGTACAACGGTCATATGGTGGTGCGTCTTGTCATAATGATTTTGAATTATACTACGCTCTTTGCTTACAATTGGGGATAATCTGTACTGCGATTTGCTTAAGTGACGTCGTTTTAAGGACTTAGTTTAGTTAAACACACCGAGCTATGCTTGGACTGGGCCTTAAAGCCCGAATAATTAAAGTTTGGGTTAGTTTACAGTTTTTAGCCCTCACTTCACTTCCTTTTTCCGGCCGAAATTGGGCCCTTATTCACTACATCAATATATCTTTAAAAAAAAAATACTACATCAACATATTTCACAATATATCAAGTAAATAAATTATCTCAACATAGTTTATAGAGTAAATGGAATTTATTGAAAAAATGGAAATACAAAAAGGGAATGGACCAATGGAATTTGATTTTAAGTCTGAAGTCCTAAAGTAGAGTTACATCGGAATAGGCTCTAGGATTGATTTTAAACAATCTTTATTTTCTTGGCTTTGAATACCAAACCAATCCCCATATCGGTAGATGCGATGAACACATCTCGTCAAGGTTAATGCCACATTAACAACGGCGGGTGCATAGCCATAATTTTCAGCTATTGACTTGTTAAAACTTTTCCATGAGCTCCGAATCAAAGCTTTTACGTGATCTCTAGCTTTTCCTTCCGACACACCCTTTTGGTTCATGTAACAATAGATGAAATTCATGTTCTCTCCTCTTTCCATTTCAATCTGCATCAAAATCATCCATAACGATCTTAAAATTAATCCTTCTTTAAACATGGCACTCATTAGCATTACCCTTAATTATTATGATCATATGATAAGTACCTTGGCAGTGTGCAAATCATCGATTAGTCGAGTAATGACTCCGGTTAGAGAAACTAAGTCGGACTCATGCTCGATGAATTCTGACAAATATTTGTTTAAAGAGTGCCCTAACACTCCAAAAATGCCATATATCACACATAAAGGCACACCGATTGAAACCCTTGCGTTTTCAAAATATTCATCTGCAGTTGGAGTATATCCACTATGAATCCATCGTGCTTCTTGAAGATATCCTTTAATGTAACACATTAACTTCAAAAATAGAATAATATATGTCAGATAATATTAATTTATATTGAGTCGAAATATATTATATGCTCGAAATCTACATGTTTCTTAATGTAAGGTAGAATATCCATGCCGTTATCTTTCAAAGCGTCTTGGGCCATTTCGCTAACGTGGCCGTACAAAGCTGAGTAGCATACTTTCATGTACTCTGGAAGCTCTTCCATGGCCTTAAGATCCCAACTGCACAAAGACCCAAAAGTTTCATTATTTAAACATACAAATTTGTTTGTGCCCAATTGCGTGTTATACTGTTATAAATTATATAGGAGTAATTACCAATTTATAGCTTCCGTGAACTTCTCAAGCTCATCGAGTGATCCATATGTGTCATATATGTCGTCCAATGCTGTTGCAACGAAACAAAGTTTGACAAGATTCCTCCTCGATTTGGGAAATTGAAGCTCAGGGCTTCCCCCAATTGCAAAAAAGTAATTTTCGAGGAGCCTATCTCGAACAAAAGGCAGCTTTTCCTTAAAATTCAAGTCTTTCCACCACCTGTCCATAAATTACCATTTTTAGAAGGAAAAATTACAAATTTAATCATCAATTTTTATGAAAAGTAACGATTTAGTTACTTACATTTGTAAAATTGAATATTTTGATTACTCAATCCTTAATCAGCTTATGTTAAACGTCCATATATCCATAATGTGACATGATGATATGACAGGCTATATCGTCCAAGATATCACATGACATGATGATATGTCATGAGATTGAGTATGCCATGTGGCATATATAGCCACATTATTATATTATGTGATTGAGTGATCAAAATGTTTAAATAAAAGCCAAAGTTCTAATTCTAATCTAATTGTCCCAAAATCAAAGTTCTAGCTAGGAAATTGATTTGTCTCAGATAAAAATCACGAGTCAAATTATCCTTTTTATGTCAAATCGTATTGGTGTGAATTGATGATTCTGGTTTGTTTTGGCATGGATCATCGTCATCTAATCATGAAATGAATATCCCTCTCAATATATATATATATATATATATATATGAAATTGAATATGTTGATCATACTTTATTTCGGACCTAAACCCATTAGCAAAACCCTAATAATCTCTAAGCTATATAAATAGCCAAGGTATGACCATCTACCTCATTATGTTCTATTAAGCTCTATTATGCTCTAATCACACTCATCCACAAACACTCACAACATTGAAAAAGTGGACCTCATAACACTGAAGGTGGATCTTACTGACTTGACCGTCGGAGAAGGTCACCCCTCAAACACCACAGGGGAACCTCTTTAGCACGGGTTTTACTCTCTTGCAGGTCACTCGGAACTCGATGTTGATCGTCGATATTATTTGGCATCAACAGAATATATAATAATTTGTATTCAACCAATTAGATTAAACGAAAATTAACTATAAATCTTACCCAACTAGTTGTTGCACCTCCTTTAGGTATACAGACTGCAAGATATTGTAGTTGAGTTTAGCAAATTCAAGCAAAACAGAATGCATGGTTTCATCCCTTTGGTAGATATGAATGAAGTGTCGTGATTCAGTCCAAGGAAACCTCCAATGCTGCGGAAAGTCCAATGACTCTTGTATCATTTTAACTATTTCACTACTCATCTCATCAACCTTCATTATTACCATTGACGACAGGGATTCGCTACTAAAATTATAAGTCTCCTCTAAAATATCTTCTTCTGGAAACCCAAGGTACGAAGCTTCGTATAAACTCAAAAGCCCACTTACGTCTTCTCGTAAACTGTCCATGAACTTCCCATCTCTTCCCATGAACTGCTTGAACACATCTGCACATATTTCGCAAACTTTTGTCTCAGCTTTTTTTATTTAAATAAAAATTCATTTTCGGTTGACTTAAAAAAAATCATTTTCTCTTAATGATTAAGTATAACCTGTGGTAATTGAGAAGCCATTCTGACGCATAAGTCGAAATTGCAAAGCGACAGTGTAAAGGTCAGTGGCGATGTAATTGGGATATTGGAGTTGTGTCAGAATGTGGTTGATTTCTTTTTCAAAGTGGGAAGCCAACCCTAATCGCTGCACTTTGTCAATGAGATCCAATTGGTCATGAGGCTCTGTCGAATCCACTAGTAATTTTGTAAGTACTCCTTGTTTCAGTTCCTCCATACGAGTGCTGTGAGTCTCATACTGCGCATGGGTACGTATTGCCAAATTAATTAAACCATATATATATATATATATATAAGAATTGAAAATTCAATCTTAATGCGAAGTAGATATCCATTCAAGTACGATATGGAAGACGAGTTAAGTTATTCGAAAATAAAAACAAATATATATATATATATATATATATATATATATATATTAATTGCGAGCAAGAACATTTTGTATTGACGAGAGATGTACTTACAGAGTAGGGTGAGGTAAAGGAGTTGATAAGTTGTGCATCCCAAACGGTAGGAAGGTGGCCAGCTGATCGCCGTTCGACTTTACTCCGTTTCGGTCCGTCGGAGTACCCCATAACAAATACCAATCCTTGTCAAAATTATCAGTAACGTACGTACGTACGTGGGTATATGTGTTGCGGGTGACTTAGAATATGCGTCTAGGTAGTGCTATTTATAGTGGAAATCATCACCATATTGTTATGTTAGCTTTTGAGAAATTTATGTATATATAAATATAAAGAATAGTACACTATTTGTATAAAAGATTATCTCATGAGTCATCACTATAAGTGGAGTTTAATAGATACTAGCGGGATAAAAAGTTCACAAATATCTTTTTAAAAAGTAAATTCAAATATTTAATATTTAATTTAATTATTAAATGAAATATGTGTCAACTTTAATTCGAAATTCATTACTATATACTCTTCTAGCAAAATAAACATTAGTATTTGTATTACTGTAAAAAAAAAAAATTAGTATTTGTATAAATATTGGTTTTGCTAAAGCAAGTGTGCCAAGAGGTCTAATGATATAATTGCTTCTCGATGTGAGAAGACTACTGCATGGATATGATATGAATAATTCAAATTGCTTTTTTTTTTTTAAATTTATTTAACGGTAAAGTTATTTGCACTATTATTGGGCACATTACTTTGTTACAATACACGGTTGTTATTCAAATCAAGTTCACATCCAACCGTTATAAATGGTAGTGTACAAGAGTAGTGTGCCCAAGGGTAGTACGTATATAGCCTTTTCCATTATTTATTATTTTTTTTGCCATAATCTATACTAATTATAATGTGAAGTCCTGAGTTTGTCTCACAAGTTGACTCGGGAGACAAACTCAGTTAACAAATTACTTAGATACCAAAAATTAAAACTAACAATGTGAAAGAAAATCACCAATTGAAGGATAAAAATGTATTTTACAACTTTTTTTTTAAAAAAACTACCCATTTTAAAAGAGAACCACCCCAAACTTAATTAATTATAGAAGAAACTACCACTAACTTTTCAAAGAAAAAAGGCTAAATGCGCAGATTAGGACAAAACCTTTGTCTGATTGCTCATATCAGGGACAAACGTTTAAAACGTAGCAGATCGGGACCAAACCTATGCAAATACGCCAAATCAGGACAACAGTTACTTTCCGTCAGTGTGTGTATTAGACGCATTGGAATGACGCGTAATACATGTAATACTAGAAATTATAATTAATTTTATTATCATCTAAAAAAATTTAATTATAAATATATAACAAATTATTCTAAAAAAAATATAAAACAAATTAAGAACCGTTGTTTCATTGTAAGAATGGATCAAAACCCCCTCTTATTACCAAAAGAATTATGAACACACATGAACATTCAAGAACAATCATCAACCACCACCACACACTTCACGGCCGACCACCTTGCCGGAACTCCTAACCGCCATCAAAGTTTTTAGACTTACCTTCTCACCATCCTAAACCCAAACCTAGCCTCAATTTTCCTCAAATCTACTCCACCTCCAAACCCCCAAAATGGAGTCTTTCCATTAAACCCTAAGTAGCTGCAGGAATTGAAGAAAAGAAATGGAAGAGACAAAGATTTCACAAGTTCTAAAGGGTTTGTATGAAGTGGAAAAGAAAAGAATCAAAATATAAGAATCCAAAAGAATGCAGTCACTGCCACAATTTCCACCACTGATTCTTCCTTGACAACAACAAGATTCGACTTGCTTTGATTCCCATTTTCTCGTTCATCTTCCATTCTTTTCAACTATTTCAGAAAAGGCACCATTGTTGTGTTGTTCAAACCATAGCCATCCATCTTCTTTGTTTTTTCTTTTTTTCTTTTCATTTTTCCAGCTTTGAAGTAATTTGAATAATCTTCTCTGTCTGATATAGGATTTTTTAGAGTGGGTATGGGAACAAATACAATGAAGAATAAGCACACATCTTCTCCTCTGAAGCAGATCAATATCAATTGAGGAAAAAGAAGTAGATTCAAAATCGACTTCCTTTCTTTCTTTTTCTAACAATTTAATAACTTAGGCATTTTTTATTTGTATAACAATATTAAATTTTTGAGTGAATTTATATAATATTAATAATAATCAATATTAATTTTGCCATAGAAAAAGGAAAAGCCGAAATCATTTTAATTAACTAAAAAAATAAACCACTTAATGATTTCATAAACCAATAAAAGAGTGCCACGTCATTATTCCGTCAAACTAATGGCGAATGTCTTCCACACGGTTTCTTCCGTTAACTATTGTCCTGATTTGGCGCTATTTGCATAGATTTGGTGCCAATCTGCTACGTTTTAAATGTTTGGTCCTGATATGAGCAATCAGGCAAAGGTTTTGTCCTGATTTGGGCAATTAACCAAGAAAAAACTACCAACTGTTTATTATCTACGGATTTAATTTTAAAAAAAATACATGTGAAAATATTTATTTCAAAATTCATAAAAAGTAAATAATTGTATTTTTTACAAATATAAGTGCCAAAGTCTAGTTTATTGTGCACGATCTTTTTTTTTTTTCCCAGATATTGTGCACGATCAAGTCATATAAATCAAGCAAAGTTGGTCAAAGAACCTAATTAGTCCATGTACTATTGAAAAAAGATCAATTTAATCCCTCCATTATGAAATTTGTCAATTTAGCCCCTCTGCTATTGAAAAGAGATCAATTTAGTCCTTTCATGAAACGGGACCGTCAAAGTTGTTGACGTTGCCGTTAACTTTGCTTTACCTTTCTCAGATTGATGACGTGGCCCAATCACATCATGCTACGTGGAAATTAATTTTTGAAAAAATCAAGATTTTTTTTACAAAATTCTGAATTATTATTTTTTAATTATTATTAAAAAACTAAAAATGGACCCACAAAATCAGATTTTTATTTTTTTTAATTAAAAGGGGCATCATTTTTTTTATCCTCTCCAAACACCTAAATCACCCTCTCTCTCCTTAATAAAGGATCAAAACATCTTTTTTCTCATAAACTACACAAGAACACTTTGAATGTTCTTTGGGTAATGTAAACACAAACAAATTTCAAATCCAATTTGAAACTAAATCTATATATGAAAATTAAGATGCAAGAAAAGGTCCACAACAATCAAACATAAATTGATTGTGAAAAGCATGAAGCCTCCACAAAGATATCTATCTTTAAGCTTATCTACAGTAAAAAGTCTGTTTTGCATTCATTTATTCATCACAAGTTCACGATAGGTTGATAAAAGCAATTTTTTTTTTCTGTCAGAGATGATAAAAACAATTAACAATAGAGCTATAAGAACCTGAAAAACTATTACCTTTTGACGCCTAGCTCTTGTCTCATGCTCAATCCAAGACCTTGGTCCCTTGGAAGCCATTATGTTCTCATACTCCCTATTTTATGATTAGCATAGAGAAAGGCTGCAGGAAAAGGTTAAGCCAGAAAAACTAAAGTATAAATTGGTTAAGTATAGACGAGGAATGTGTGGTTATGATGGGCGACAACTGGTCGAGGAAAAGGCTAAACCGTTTTTTACAATTTAATCGGTGATGGGCGAATTATGATGGATGGCTGGAATCTGGAGAACAATGGGGGCTGTTTTGTTTTTTTTTTGGCGTGGAGGGGCTGTTTTGTTCATGTAGAGAGAGAAGGAGAATATAGGTTTAGTTTCAAATTAGATTTGAAATTTGTTTCTGTTTGCAATACCCAAAGAACATTCCAAGTGTTGTTGTGTAGTTTATGAGAAAAAAGATGTTTAGATCTTTTATTAAAGAGAGAGAGAGAGTGATTTAAGTGTTTGTTGAGAAGAAAAAATTTAATTACAAAAAATTAAAATTTTGATTATTATGGGCCCACTTCTTATTTTCTAATTATTATAAAAATTATAAATAATAATACAGAATTTCGAAAAAAAAAGTTCTTGCTTTTTTTTTTAAATAAAATAATTTCCACGTGGTAAGTTGTGATTGGACCACGTCATCGACTTGAGAAGGGTAAACAACTTTAACGGCCACATCAGCAATTTGACGGTCCGGTTTCATGGAGGGACTAAATTGATCTCTTTTCAATAGTAGAGGGACTAAATTGACAGATTTCATAATGGAAGGACTAAATTGATCTTTTTTTCAATAGTACAGGGACTAATTAGGTATTTTGACCAGCAAAGTTTTTTTTTTTAGATAAGAGTCATTTTCATTTTTTGAAGAAATTGGGATTACAAACACACAGGAAAACCCATACATCGCTACATGATTAGCTACATTACCGAAATGTTAATCTATGAGCCAACAAACCCCTTCCCCAACAAACAAACCTAGTGAAATCTCATTATAATTCAAATAAATCTCTATACCCAAACATCTAAATGAGAATTCAACCCAAACTAGAAACTATAGCATAAATAAACTAACTACCTACCAAATAAACAAACAAATTACAAACAAACTCACATTCCGTGAGAGTTGAACCCAAAACCTCATGGTCTGGATAGGCTGGAACTAAGAGTTCAATACTCTACCATCATGCCAAATACCTGATGGCACCAGCAAAGTTTTCTAATCTATCCTAAAACCTTGTATAAGTAATGTAGTAGTACTAAATATAGGATCACTTAATGTTGTGTCGGTATACGTACACTTTAAATATCACCAAGAAAAGAAAATAGAAAAATATACTATAATTATCATGTGGTTGTAATTCTTTCCACGACCAAATAATTAGGTATGTTGGTAAAGTCAAATGATCTTCACAGTGATAGATAATAAAATTATTAAAATTATTAGGAATACCTATAGTACTCTTTTTTATATATTAAAACCTATAGCGAATTTAAATGAAATGATGTTGCTTGAACATATATAAAGTTGAAAATGAAATTACCTTTTTTTTCCAGTCTTAAGATGCATTACATTTATCCAAGAACAAATTATCAGGGGTATTTCGGTATTTTTATACTCAATATTTTCGTTATTACTATTGATTGTTATGGGCGTTTTTGGAACTTTATGATCAAGTTACTATTTGGTGGGTCCCACTCTCAATAAACAATTCATTTTTTTTGCTGGATTATTTATCAAATTATCCTCATACTTTTATGCTTTATACTATTTAATCCTTTACAATTATGGGTTGGACGATTGAACGTTTCGGCTTTAATTCTTCTATGTTTTGTTTTACTTGTCCGAGCAAGGTGATTCAAATGTCTATTGAAAGGTAATTTCATGATCCACAACTTCCATGAAGGACTCAAAAACCAATTTTAATGTTTTGATTCTAAAAAATGCTTATGAAATTTTGTGGTCTCGATTACCGGTCTATCTAATATTATATAATTTTCGGTCCAATGTCCGGTTGAGGTTGTTCAAGTGTCGGTTAAAAGGTTATTGTGTGATCTACGACTTTCATTAAGGGCTTGAAAGCTGAATTTGATTAATGAGTTTCGTGGAGGATTCAAGAGGTAATTTTTATGTTTGGTCTCCATAAACAAATATTTTTTTGCTAGATTATTTATCAAATGATCCTCATACTTTTATGCTTTATTCTATTTAATCCTTTGCAATTATGGGTTGGACGATTTAACGCGTTGGCTTTTATTTTTGTTTTTTTGGTTATATTTGTCCGATTAAGGTGATTCAAGTGTCTATTAAAAGATAATTTCATGATCTACAACTTTCATGAAGAACTCAGAAGCCAATTTTAATGTTTTGATTCTAAAAAATGCTTATGAAATTTTTAGTTTCGGTTGCCGGTCTATATATTATTGTATAATTTTCGGTCCATTTGTTCGATTAAAGTTGTTCAACTGTCGGTTAAACGGTTATTGCATGATCTATTACTTTCATAAGGACATGAAAGCTTAATTTGTTACTTTTATGCTTTAAACTATTTAATCCTTTACAATTATAGGTTGAACAATTTAATGCATTGACTTTTATTTTTGAATTTTTCGTTCTATTTGTCCGATTAAGATCTTGCTATCTCTATATAATTAGAACTATAAATAACTTTTTGCTCAAAATCTTTCCTTATTCCCTTTAAAACCCCGTCGCGGAGCACGGGTTTATGACTAGTTTGACTTATTATAGATGCAATTCCAACTATATTCGAAGGAGAAAGAAAGAAAGAAAAGGGAGGACATATTAATCAGCTAAGAGTGTCTTTGGATTGAAAACTTTTAACTGATTCACAAGTGAAGTACTTTAAAATCTATGTCAATGTAGCAACCTGATTTTGCCAATAGCATCCACAGTGATTATCCACACAAAAGTTAATTCCTTATCTAAGGGTATGAGCAAAATCATAATTACTCCCGTCTCTGCTTTGTAGAGCTCGGAAGTCGGATGTAAATGTAATCAAATTCCCTATGCTTCGATGCTAACTAATAACTACAAGCCCCAGAAAACTCCTTATAAGCAATGACCAAGATATGGATTCAAAATCCTACCAAGTACTAACCAGTTTTCAGCAGTCTTGGATAAGCCCACTACACTAGCTTGAAAATACTCCCTCAGTCCCATTTCATCTGTCTTATTTAATCATATCACAAATATTAAGAAAGTTTTTTTGGGCCAGATTAAGAAAATAGTTAGTTGATTCTCAAAATTCTATACAACTTTTACAATGTTTTACAAGATTACTTTCAACTTTACTTAACATTTGTTTCTTTTTGCACATTTAATAAGGGTAAAAAGTAGCATCGGGCATTTGGCCTGGTGGTAGAGTGCTGAGCTCTTAATTTTAGTATACCTGGATCATGAGGTCTTGGGTTCTACTCTCACGCTACGTGAGTTTTTCTTTGTAATTTATTTGTTTGTGTGAGTTTCCTTTGTAATTTATTTGTTTGTGTATTTAGCATATTGATAATTATTTTTTATACCTCAATTTACAATTGAGGGTAAATTGGTCTTCACATAAAATTAAGATGTGTGGTCAAGATTTGATTAAAAATTCTGAAGAAACTTAGTTTCTGCACCACCCTAGTTCTGATAGAATTAGGAAAATCTTGTAATTAATTAAATAAGGACCGAAAATTATTTAATAAATAATAACTATTTTTCAGAATAATTATTATTAATTATCCCTTGAGTGCCGCCCCTGACTAGGGAGGTGGTGTCATAGGAGATGAACAAGCAGTTTCCTTTAATACTATTGTCAGCTAGGGAGGCAAACAGTAAAAAAGGAAGTTGTATGCCATCTAACCATGAGATGGAAGACATCTCATGGACTTAAATATCAAGTCCAAGTCGTTCCCTATACCCAGGGAAGGCCGTCCTGCTCTTAGGAAGCTGCCTCCTTATCCCCTGCATTGAAGGAGACAGAGAACAAGAGTTTGTCAGCAAGAGAAACACTCATCTAAGTAAGTGAGGCGTGAGATTTTATCTCTCACATCCCTCATACATGATCACTCTAACACAGTGATGAAGCCGCCCAGCTAGTTGCTCCCTCCCGGGAGGCAAATTCGTATTTTGTTCAATTAAGGACAAAAAGGCGAAATCAATGAAATTGATCTAGCTAGGGGTTGCGGCTCCAACAAGGGGGCATACCCTGATGATCCTTGAGTCATGAGGATCATCTTGGCCAAATTTCATCTCAATCGGACTTAAGATGAAAAACTTATGCACGCTTTTCAGTTAAGGACAGTTTGGGGTGTGAAACCAAGTTCACTATGAAAGAGAGCTTGGTTTTACTTAGAATTTTCCCCATAATCTTATGAAGATAATCTAAACCTACTGGTGAAATTTGGGCTCAATCCGAGCTTGTTTGCTACTTTTGCACTTTTTTCAGTTAAGAACAAATGGCTTTGTCAGCCCGGTTTTAGCCATCTTCTTAATCGAAGGAAATTTTTATGATTTGATGAGCTAAATATGGCTAAGTAAAGATAATTTCGTGGCCTTGATGATAAAATTCTAAGTCCTGATGTTTGAAGGCCATTTCTTAGGCAAATCAGGTGATTTCAACTCAGTAGAAGTATCAAAGGCATACTAAAGTGTGATAGGCAGAGGGAAGATTTCCGTCTCCCATATCATAGGGATGACGCCTTGGAGGCCTCTCCTCCCTCCTCTCATATATTGGAAGTAACCAGAAGAAGAAGGAAGCTTCAGTGCACCTTCTTGGAAGTTGCTATCACCTAGGCAGGAAGAATTCGCCTTCTTCAGCAAGTAAAACCCATCAAATTCAAGGCCCATGTCGCCCCCTATATAAAGGAATCAATCCCAGAGCTTTAAACACGCTTCCACAGCTATGCAAACCAGCTCCTGCAACTACAAATTGCTCAGCGCAAAAAACCAAGCTCCGTGCTTATTTTCTCTTAGGCTCCGCGCGTTTTTCTCTTGTTCATCACGAGTTCTTACTCGTTCTTCATATTTCTCTTGTTTCAATCTTGTCTCCGGACAGAAGAACACTCCTGAAGTGTTATTTCCTTGTTTCAATCTTGTCTTCGGACGTTAAAACATCAAATACTTGTTTCTCTCTCAGCAATAACAATCTACTTGTTATTCTCTCTCAATCTCAATCAACAACAGCTCTTGCAGCGCAAATTTAGGAAGTCTTGTTCTTGTGGATCCAATGATTTAAATGCTCCGGTGTGACTTTGATCCAGTCCCCACAAATCGCTCTGATCTTTTAATCTGCTGCTCCGCGCACCAAATCCAGTTTTTACAACCTCTTTGTCAATTTCAGCAAATTGACTGGCATGCCCCTATGCTGTCATTAAGTTTTCTCCGCGAAAACTCTAGCAAGATATTTTTGGAGTAACATCTCTTTTTGGCACGCCCAGTGGGACTCAACAAGATTTGACTTCCTTCCTCGACGTCTCTAAGAAGCTCTTTCTCTTTCTCTCAAGTCGGCGATCCTCGACCCTCACTCTCTTAGATCTGCATGGTGTCCACCACCTGCAAGGTCCACACCAACACACTCCCTTTGATGCCATCGAAGCAGAACACGACAGCTAGTCCCTCCTCCTTTAACGCCTCTAGGGTTTGCTTTCTTTACTTGTTCTTTTAATTACTTTTTTCGTTTTTTTTAGTTCCCAGTGGCAAACATGCCGCCAAAAGGTGATGATTGGAAGTCAAGTCATGGCATGCAAACCAGAAGCAAAACCATAGTTGACCCTTCACTACTGCCTTTAGACCCTAATTTGAAGATCCTGCTGCAATACCTCACTGACGTCATGAATGAAATGTCTTTGGCGCATGAGCAGAAGATGCAACAACTCATAGGATCACTAGATCAAATGAACGAGTTCCATGACCAACTTAAGGAGCAAATGATGCAAAATCGAGAAAACATCATGGCTCAGATTGGTCTGGTCGAAGATAGACTCGGGGGGGCAAATCCAACAAGTGGCACAAGAACAACAACACGTTGTTGATCTTCCTGTGCCACTTCCTCCACCTGTGGCGCCAGCTAACAACAATGGTGCCAATCATGTGAGAGTTATACCCCAAATTGAAGCTGCTGGTAATAATAATGTACCACCTCACATATATGGAGCAGCAAAATGTGAGAATGAAGCTGAACTCCTCCCTCGACATCAAGAAGTTGTCGAGGACGTTGCTGACAACATGGAGGGAGATGTCAACATTGTTGGACCTCGAGGGGTAGCCTATGTACCACCTCATGTTAGGAATGGCAATGGTGCAAGGAATGGCCATCAACGCCATCCTGCTCCATGTCCTCCACCTCAGGTTGCTGAGATGCAAGGTCCAGTCAATCAAAATCACATCAGGGAGATGATTGAGGACATGATTGGTCCCGCCTTCAGAAGAGTTGGCCGACCATCTTTCCACAAACCATATCCTGAAGAATATGATAGGCTTTATCCACTTCGAAGAAGGTACAAACTACCTGACTTCATAAGTTTCTCTGGAACTTCAAGTGAGCAGACAACTTTGGAACACACTGCTCGTTTCACACTGCAATGTGGAGAAGCCAACTCAGGATATCATAAAATCCGCTTGTTCCCCAACTCCTTCACTGGTGCAGCCTTCATGTGGTATATTAACTTACCACCCAACTCAGTAAGGACTTGGGAAGATATGGAGAGGATGTTCCATACACAGTTCTATCGAGCTGAACTAGAAGTTTCCATGGCTGACCTGTCATGCCTTTATCAGAAAAAAGGAGAGTTGGCTGAAGACTATTTGGCTCATTTCAAAAAGCTAAGGAACAGATGCCGCACCCTACTCCCTGAGGAAGAATTTGTGCGCCTAGCACACAATGGACTTGACATGGAACTTCGAAAAAAATTCGAAGGAGTTGACTTTAGAGATTTCTTCGAGATGTCAACCAAAGTGGCAAGATATGAGACTCTCTTGTGAGAGGACAACGAACGAAGAAGTTCATCATATGACACTTACTATCAAGAGCCAAATTTTGAACTTGGAGTTGCTGAGGTCAAGGTCGATCGACCTATTGAGTGCCCATATCTAATAAAGGCAGGGATTGGACATCCTTAGACGCAAGAAAGGTTTGCCACCATGTACCAACGACAAGCTGAAAACAAGCCGCATGACAGAAGCAAAACTTATTCGTTTGATGTCTCAAAAATGAAAAAAATTGTTGATTTTCTGCTTAAGTCTGGCATGATTAAGCTTCCTCCAGGACATGTCCTTCCTTCACCAGAAGACATCAAAGGAAGAGAGTACTGCAAGTACCACGACTCTTGGAGGCATTCAACCAACAACAGTACTGTATTCAAAGATATGGTACAAGAGAAGATAGAAAAGGGAATACTAAAGTTCCCTGAGCCTCCCAAGAAGGATATGAGAGTCAACAAGGATCCTTTCCTAGCTCGTATACACATGGTTGCATTTAATCTTCCAGAAGATGGACAACTAACCAGTGAGGATGGAAGGAAAAAGCAGGATTCTCTACACCACATGTTCTTACATGGACATGAAAGTGGTGCAGAAAGCAACAAAGGAAACTCTTCTTACAAACAAGGAGACGTCACCTATATCATAACTCATGGTGATCTTGCTAGCACCTTAGAAGAGGTGATGGGGAAGATGGATGTTAGACTTCAAGAGATGATCCAAGAACAAAGAGCCCAATGAATCCAAAGTGAGTATAGCTTCAAACAAGTACAGGAAGCTATCTTGGAGATAGCAGCAGCACTCGGGGGACAAGTACAGCAGTAGGTGATGTCACCCTTAGCCACACCTCCTCCATGGATTCCAAGGTCAGTGGCATTGAAAGACAAGGCTTCTAGAAGAAGGTTGGAGTTTTCTCCACCTAGGGCAAGGCATGGGATGGCGCGTGCAAAATATCCATCCACTCCAAAGGTGACGCCAAGTACTTCTTCATCTGCTTCATCTTCATACAGAGCGGTGCAGTCAACTCCAAAAGTTCAAAGTGGTGTTTGGCGGAGGGTTGAGCATCCAAAACTTTCTAGCTAACCTACTCAACGAAATAAGAAGACTTGGAGAGCGTGAACTCCGTAAAAGAGCCAAAGTAAGAAAAGAAATGGAGATGAACATGAACTCCATATTCCAGAAATTTGCTGCTGACTCCACCACTTCCAATATAGATGATGGTGATGATGAGTCTACTCCAGTCAAAGTAGATGTTGGCACCACTACTTCATCTAGTGATGGTGCCACTTTTACTAGTAACACCACCCATATTACTAATTCTATTAATGAAGACGTAAGTATGGGAAGTGGTGAAGATGATATCACAAGTCAATTGCCTCATGAAGACGACGAACACTCGGGGGGCAATGGAGATGGTGCCAAAGCCATTGAGGAAGATGATGTCACCATTGACTATACCACAAGTAATGACTGCACTGAACATGATGATGATCAACTTAACAAAGACGAAGTGGTAAATGAGGAAGTCATGCTCGGGGGGCAACTTTCTAACCACTCTAACTTTGAAAAAGTTGACGGCTCCATGAAAATTACCAACTCCAAAAAGATTGAAGACTCTCTTGAAATCAAAGAATACAAAGATGACTTGGAGTTTGATAACTGTTCAGAACCCGACGCTCAAAAAGATGAAAGCCTTCTTGATGAAGATGAAACTTATCAGGCACACGGCAACCCAACATTGGGGCAAATGAATTCTAATTCAATGGCCTTGGTGCAGTTCTTTGTAGAGGCCATGAATAAAATATCTTTGGTGCAATACCAAAAGCTACAGCAGCTCATGGAGTCGACTGCTCGAATAAAGGAGTCAAACGACTTACTTAAAGAGCAAATGACTCAAGACCAGGAAAACATCCTAGCTAGGATTGAAAGGATGGAAGCAATACCCAGGGGGCAAGAAGAAATATGGTGTTAAGGACTTTGTCCTCGCCAAGTTCATACAAAACTTAGTGGACAAAGCCGCCCCAATAGCAAATGCGGCCTACATAAAAAAAAAGTTGGTAAGAAATTGTTAATTTACAATTTTTGTTAATACAACAAGTTGGTGAAATTAAATTTTACCACCTTAAAATTATTTCATAATTTTTATTTTGACAAAAATATTAATTATGGCTGCCAAAATTAATTATGTTAATAATTTTTAAGAAAATTAAACTAACCTAGGAACTAAATTGCAAGCTGCTGAAAATTGCAATTTTTGCAATTAAGGCTGCGGCTTGCTAGGGTTTCCAATCCTCACCAAATTAGGTTTTCATACTTATGAAATCTAACCCAATTACATGAGGAAACATCTTATCCTAATCAATTTTGGCCAGATTTAAGATCTAGGCCGAATTAAACTTTAATTTTTGGCCAATTAAGGCCAAATTATCGCAATTAGGGTTCATCACCTATGCCGATTGAACCCTAGCCCTAATTCTATTAAATTAACATGAGTTATGCCATATGATACAGAATCATGTGCAGCAACATGTTAATTAAAAGATTTATGGCAAAAAATTAAATCCTAGGCCGAAATCTACATGATTTTTCTAGTGTTTTTATGCAAATTTCTTCACCAAATTAATTTGATTTCTAAATCAAATTAATCCTCTAAATTCCAGCAGCTAAATCATAAAAAATTCATCATCAAAGCCGGCAGTAACATGCATATCAACCTAGGGTTTGCGGCAAAATTGAGAATTGATGAATTAAATTCAAAAATTTGAAATTTTGAGAAGCAATTACCTTGGTTTGATGCCGATTTGGGATCAATCACCATGGACTTGATTCTTGGCCTTGAATGAGCCGAATTGGGGCTGCCTTCATGGAAATTTGATCCAAATTGCTTGATTCTTGCCAAAGATTTGGGAGCCTCCAAGAAAAGGGAGTTACGGCTTGAATTGCTTGGCATGGATGAGGACTTTGATTGATGATTTTTGTTGTTGAATTCTTGATTCTTGGAAGCCATTGAAGCTTGAAAGTTTCTGAAAATTTTTGGCTAAGTATGCTACCAAGGATTTCAGCTAAGACAAATTTCCTTAAAAACAAGCTCAAATCCTTTCCTTTTAAGTCAAGGACTTAAGCTTGGGGAGAGGGGGGGGGGGGCATTGTTTATACCTCAATTTACAATTGAGGGTAAATTGGTCTTCACATAAAATATATTAAGATGTGTGGTCAAGATTTGATTAAAAATCCTGAAGAAACTTAGTTTCTGCACCACCCTAGTTTGATAGAATTAGGAAAATCTTGTAATTGATTGAATAATGGCCAAAAATTATTTAATAAATAATAAATATTTTTTTTCAGAATAATTATGATTAATTATCCCTTGAGTGCCGCCCCTGACTAGGGAGGTGGTGTGATAGGTGATGAACAAGCAGTTTCCTTTAATACTGTTGTCAACTAGGGAGGCAAGCGGTAAAAAAGGAAGTTGTATTCCATCTGACCATGAGATGGAAGACATCTCATGGGCTTAAATATCAAGTCCAAGTCGTTCCCTATACCCAGGGAAGGCCGCCCTGCTCTTAGGAAGCTGTCTCCTCATCCCCTACATTGAAGGAGGCAGAGAGCAAGAGTTTGTTAGCAAGAGAAACACTCATCTAAGTAAGTGAGGTGTGGGATTTTATCTCTCATATCCCTCATACATGATCACTCTAACACAGTGATGAAGCTGCCTAGCTAGTTGCTCCCTCCCGGGAGGCAAATTCGCATTTTGTTCAATTAAGGACAAAAAGGCGAAACCAATGAAATTGATCTAGCTAGGGGGTGCAGCTCCAACAAGGGGGCATACCCTGATGATCCTTGAGTCATGAGGATCATCTTAGCCAAATTTCATCTCAATCGGACTTAAGATGATAAACTTATGCACGTTTTTCAGTTAAGGACGTTTGGGGTGTGAAACCAAGTTCACTATGAAGGAGAGCTCGGTTTTTACTTATAATTTTTCCCATAGTCTTATGAAGATAATCTAAGCCTACTGGTGAAATTTTGGCTCAATCCGAGCTTGTTTGCAACTTTTGCACTCTTTTCAGTTAAGGACAAGTGGCTTTGTCACCCCGGTTTTAACCATCTTCTTAATTGAATGATATTTTTATGATTTGATGAGCTAAATATGGCTAAGTAAAGATAATTTCGTGGCCTTGATGATAAAATTCTAAGTCTTGATGTCTGAAGGCCACTTCTTAGGCAAATCAGGTGATTTAAACTCAGTAGAAGCAGCAAAGGCATACTAAAGTGTGATAGGCAGATGGAAGATTTCCGTCTCCCATACCATAGGGATGACGCCCTGGCAGCCTCTCCTCCCCCCTCTCATCGATTGGAAGTAACCAGAAAAAGAAGGAAGCTTCACTGCACCTTCCTGGAAGTTGCCATCACTTAGGCAGGAGGAATTCACCTTCTTCAGCAAGTAAAACCCATCAAATTCAAGGCCCATGCCGCCCCCTATATAAAGGAATCAATCCCAGAGCTTCGAACACGCTTCCACAGCTACACAAACCAGCTCCTGCATCTACAAACTTGCTCCACGCAAAAAACCAAGCTCCGTGCTTATTTTCTCTCAGGCTCTGCGCCTTTTTCTCTTGTTCATCACGAGTTCTTACTCGTTCTTCATATCTCTCTTGTTTCAATCTTGTCTCCGGACAAAAGAACACTCCTGAAGTGTTATTCCTTTGTTTCAATCTTGTCTCCGGACGTTAAAACATCAAATACTTGTTTCTCTCTCAACAATAACATTCTACTTGTTATTCTCTCTCAATCTCAATCAACAACAGCTCTTGCAGCGCAAATTTAGGAAGTCTTGTTCTTGTGGATCCAATGATTTAAATGCTCCGGTGTGACTTTGATTCAATCCCCACAAATCACTCTGATCTTTTAATTTGCTTCTCCGCCCACTAGATCCAGTTTCTACAACCTTTTTGTCAATTTTTAGCAAATTGACTGGCACGCCCCTATGCTGTCATTAAGATTTCTCCACGAAAACTCTAGCAAGAGATTTTTGGCGTAACAATTATAGATGAAATTAGAGATTTGGCAATCCTATTTGATTTATATGTACTTATCAATTTGTAAATAGGGAAGCCAATGTATTAGCACATTCTCTAGTTAAGATTGGGCTGGATAATCGTGTGGTGCGAGACTATTCCTCCCGACGTTTGTAATCTGTGATTATTGATTAATGAAAGTGATTATTTGATCTAAAAAAAATAAGGGTAAAAAGTAGTAAAAAGTGTTTTGATTATCTAAATGAACCATATAATTTGGGACAAGAAATAGTTTAAAAAAATGGACAGCTATACCTAGGTTTCCAGTCAACGTGCATGATCCATCCATATGTAGCTTAACAACACCAGAATTTGGAGGCTTCCTGCTTACAAGTTCTAAACTAAATAATATCTCTGGTCTTTTCCTTAAGATTTGGTTTCAGAGAAGCATCAAACTTCCTTTTTTTTTTTTTAGCTCAAATTAACGTTGCACTCACCAAATAACCATATCCTCAAAATTTATTAAAGACATTCTCATCCATGCCAAAGACATCTAGGGTGCCTTTCCTAACTAGGTGCTTTTGCTTATTGTGAGGTGAAAATTAAGCAGTTAACAGCTTAACTCAAAAGCAGCTATAACCTCCAGTGAAAATAAGTTACTAACTACTTAATTAGCATGCCCCATGAGACAAATCCTCATGTCACCGCATCACAAAAAAGAATCACTTTGATAAAACAGTATGATGAAAAGCACTAAAAAAAATACTTTTTCATTAATTGGTGTTTTTCATCGCACCGCTATAACAGAGGAAGTCCTAATCATCTACCTATATAGCAGTGAACGCTGCTGCAACACTGTTCAAACACTATTCAAAACAAATTTCAATGGTTTTCTTCATTAGAGTGGTACCAAATAATTTATTATTAATTATTGTACAATAATTTGCTAAGGTTTAAAGACCCACTTAGCTGCTACGTTAATATTTATTACTTATTAATTATTATACAATAATAATGTCTCATTTAAAAAATTAATCAACTAAAATAATTTTGACTTTCCCTTTATTAATATAATATACTCCTCTGTTCACAACCTTTTTTTAATATATTTTTTAAAGAACACAATTCTTTATTCCTATTTATATGTCATTTTGCAAAATCAAGAACTCATTTTTCAAATATATCCTTCTTTAGTTAATTAAGGAGAGAAGGAGATGAATTTAAGTATAGAGAAACATATTTCACCAAAAAAAAAAAAGTATAGAGAAACATAGGGGTGTAGGTAAAAAATTAATTAAAGGTGATTTTGGAAAATAGACTAAAATGTCCATTGAATTTTGCAAACCACATAACCAACTAATTTTCGTTTTTTTTGCTACATGTGAACATGAAATTAAATGATAGACTACATAAAGGAAGACAATCTTCTCCATCCCTAAACCCACCCCGCCCGTCCCAGGATTTGAGCCTTGAGACATCCCATTGGAGGCTCAAGCTCTTAACCACTAAACTGTTCCCTTAGGGACAACCAACTAATTTTCTTAATATGTAAGATTCGATTATTTAGAACTTTATAAATGAAAATGTTGGAAGTAATAAATAATAAATAATTATTTTTACTAATAACATTAACATAAGCCACTATAATATTTTAGTCGTTACAATATTTTATTAGTACTAGCTAGTTTTAACTTTCACACACGGTGTATGTGACTCAACGTGTTTAAATTAAATATTCATATGAAATTTTGATAATCACATTATGCAATTAAATATTCATATATGAAATTGTGGTAATCTCCCTGTGACATTATGATAATTACACTATTAAAATTTTGATAACCTCCATATGAAAATTTGATAACCTTCCTATGAAATTTTGGTAACGACATTATGGAATTTCGAGAACCATTCCATGAAATTTTGTTAACCTCCCTATGGAATTTTGAAAACCTTACTATGAAATTTTGATCATAACCACACTATGAAATTTCAATAACCTCCATGTGAAATGTTTGTAAGCACACTGTGAAATTTTAAGAATCTCCCTATAAAATGTTAATAATCACATCGTGAAATTTTGATAATCACACTATGAAATTGTGATAATCTCACTATAAAATTTTGACAAACCTTCCTATAAAATTTTGATAAATCTCTCTATAAAATTTTGATAACTTCCCTATGATTTTTTGATAGTTATGAAATTTTGTTAACCTTATACCTATGAATTTTCATTTACACACTATGAAATTTTGATTACCCCCTATGAAAATTTGAAAACTAAACCATGAAATTTTGATTTTTCCTCATGAAAATTTTGATAACGTTTATAGATATATATATAGATTAATTATTGTACAATAATATCTCATTTGAAAATATTAAATGAAAATAATTCTTACTTTGAAAATTAAATAAAATTAATTTGATTTGCTAGGGCTTTTAGCACCCACCTAGCAGCTACAATATTTATTATTAATTATTATTATACAATAATATCTAATTTCATAATCAAATAAAACAATCGTTTACTTTCCCTTCATGTTCTTATGGGGAAGTTGTCCTCTTTTGTAAACTAGGGGGAAAACTAGGGGGAAGTTGTAGGATACGTGTTTCATGCTCTTAGCTAGATTTTTGAGTTAAAAACGTGAATTTTTTGGGGTTAAAAACAATATATGAGTTACACCATATAAACAGTTACAATATTAAATTTCTAGGGATTTAGAGCACACCCACTTAGCGTGGATAGATTAAATTGTTTTTTCTTATTATTAATCTTCCGGTATCCTATGATCATATTGGACTCCGACTATTTTGGAGTCGAGCCTCGTCGAACCCATATGGGAAAGCTCTCCAATCACATGTTTTTGTCATTCACAAGATTCAAACTCGAAATTTTATTTATGGGGCATTGAGCTCCTTTCACTCAACCTAATATGTGTGTTGGTGATAGATTCAATTGTTATAGTGAAGCTTTTCAATTCAAATTTCCAGCAACATGTGTAATTAAATTTTTTACGTAGATTAAAAAAAAAATCTACTAGTATTAGTTAGCCGCTCCCCACCTCTCCTTCTCTCACCCTTCTTCTCTCCAAAATTTGTTTTCTCCCCCTCCTCCTAACTCTTTTGTCAAGGGGGAGGAGGAGCCTGATCATTTTTTACTTTTCTTTTAGAATAAAGTCCCGGATCTATTGATTTGTTGGGTTTTAGTCAGTTAGTGTTGAGTCTGAGTCTGACTTTTGTCCAGTTTTTAGTTTACAATAGATTGAAAACAATTTGGCTTGTCAGAATGATTTTTCTTTCTGATCAAACGACAGGTGCTGATGATCCTCGAATCAGTCATTTTTTTTCGCTGTTGAAAACTTTTTCTTGGGAGATTCACCGAGAAGCAAAAGCGATGGAGTGGTGGACATACGAAAGATTTATGAAGAAGGTTATAGCCTCCATATAATCATCAAGATGACTCATCTGATCATAGAGCAAGATTTAGATCTAGATCTAAGATAGAAGCATTCTTCTCAATCTATTGTAATTATGAGTATTATCTTTGTAATTTCATTTCATAAATGAAAATTAATCTTTTTTCCAAAAAAAAAAAAATCTTACTTAGATGTATAATGGTTTTGTATTAGGGTCTGCTTATCGGATAAGCAGCCAATTTGGCTAAAAAAGTTGCATTTTTGTGTTGGGATTGTATAAAGTAAAAGCTATCAAATGTTTTGGGTCCTACGCAATTAAATGAGTGGTAATAATTAAAGTTAAAGTAAGTAAGATAAATATTTATGGACAATGTTATCCTTATTGGCTTATTATTGATTAATAATTTTTTTTAACTAGAAAACAACTTTTACTAAAGGATTTATATTTTTTTTTTCTAAAATCCTATGATGATGGGTCTAAATATTTGAAATTTACCCTTTTAAAAATAAAACAATTTAAAAATAAGGGCTAAACCTTATTGATAAGTGTTTTCAAAATATAAGATTTAACCTTTTAAAAACTAAAATATTTTTATAGTTGGGGCTTTGGGCTAACCTTAATTATAGTCATAAAAATTATGAATATTATTTTCTTATTTAAATGTGTGAATAATTCTTAAAGTTTAGTTACACATGAAAATTATTTAAGGGTATTATAGTCCTTACCTATTACCACAAAATTAAACTTTTAAACACATCTCAAAATCCGGGAAAAAAAAAACACTTCTCAAAACCAAAGAAAATGAATTAATAATAATGGTGTAATCATGGGCTTAACCGGTGCATTATCCAAACCCTTTGAATAATTCATTTTACGATACGACCTCCTTTTATTTTTATCTGCATAATGCACAAAGTACATTTTGTCATTTTCTTATACTTGATAAACATTTATACTCCCTCCGTCCCTTATCATCAATACCTTAAGGCAAGAAAAATGGTTAAGGTGCAGAATTTTATATATTAGTTTAGTTTCCTATTTTGTCCCTATCTCTCTTTCCTTTTACTCTTTTCTCCCTCCTCATTTCTTTCTCCAACATTTATGGAATACTTTTTTTTTGTTACAATTTATCGACTATTTTTGTTAATATAGTACTTGAGTACTTGTTCTTGAACCTGCAATATTAAGTTTTGGCTTAATGGGTAAAAAGGCCCCTGAACTTACACCGAACCGTCAAATAAGTCCCTGAACTATTATTTCAGCCAAATAAGCCCCTGAACTCTTAAAAAAAGTCAAATAAGCCCTGTTGCCAAGGTTAAATGCTCAAATAAGGACTAAACGTTTTAAGATTTTCTCAAATAGGGATCAAAATACACAATTTCAACAAATTAGAAAACATACTTAATATTTTTTTACGAATTGGATACAATATAAGTTAATACTAATGTGTGAGGGATATATATATTGAAAATCACACGATAATTTTATATCATATTACGTTTAATGAATTTATTTTGATTAATATGGT
>AWWV01010600.1:0-12497 GCA_001974805.1 Corchorus capsularis | reverse complement strand
TAATATCATTTTTTTTATCAAATTTAACGTATATGTATGAGAAGCATTGGTTTTCATTTAAGGATTCCCTAATTTGTAAAAATTTGCTAAGTATGTGTTCTAATTTGTTGGAATTGTGTATTTTGATCCTTATTTGAGAAAATCTTAAAACGTTTAGTCCTTATTTGAGCATTTAGCCTTGGCAACAGGGCTTATTTGACATTTTTTAAGAGTTCAGGGGCTTATTTGGCCGAAATAATAGTTCAGGGGCTTATTTGACGGTTCGGTGTAAGTTCAGGGGCCTTTTTGCCCATTAAGCCATTAAGTTTTGCTATTTTTCCTCACTATTTTCTATTTTGTAATTAAAATTGATATCGGCGAGTCAGGATTGTCAGTTTGGAGGCCATACTAAAATACTCCCTCTGTCCCTTTTTATAAGTCCCCTTCTAGAAGCTTTTTTTTGTCCCAAAATATAAGTTCTCTTTCTAAACCCAATGCATATTTTACTTAACTTACCCAAGTTACCTTTGCTAGTGGTAAAAAATTTATGAAGAGAGATAGTGAGTGGGAGGAGGAGAGAGATTAAGTGGGGGGAGAGAGAAAAATGGCAAACATGGAAGGAGAAGATAAAAGATTACAGAATTTAGAGTTTTAACTGTATTTCTTAATATTTGCAATACAGTTGAAAGAGACTTATAAAAAGGGATAGAGGGAGTATATTTTAGAAGAAATAGGCCTAACTAAAAGGACTTGAAAGTTAGTTTGGTATTGCAATTGCAGTTTGGAAAATTTTGGCTTTGAGAAAGTGCTTCTAGAAAGTACTTTTTAAAATTGCATAAAAAACATGTGATTATTGTTTGGTATTGCTGTGAAAAAGTGTGGTTGGAAGATAAAATAACTTAAAAGGATATGAACTTGAAAAGAAGAGAGAAATATAATTTATATGATTTTTAGTTTTAATGCTTAAAAGCATTCCAAATAACATCTATAGCTATTTCAAATAACCTTTTGCATGGGTCAAATACTGTAAATGATATTTAAGATGCTATCAAACCCTTCATAGAAGAGCAATCCCGCGGGAGGGATTTTTTTACAGCTGTCCAAAAATTCAAAAACAAAAAAGAAAAAAAAATTGCGTATGACTTATAGCTGCATGTATGACTTATGGCACAGGGTTAATTTATGAGCACGTGGCTTGGGCACTGACAGAAAGAAAGAAAAAAATGAGAGAACGCAGAGAGTGGAAGTGGAAGAGAAGTGAAAGAGAGAAAAAGGAACCAAAGGAGGTAGAGAAGAAGAAGATGGAGTGGGTTCCAACCTCTGTGCCTTCTAATCTTTTTCTTTTCTCTGTATTCCGCCTTTCTCTGTCTAGCTTCTCTGTTTCTCTTCCAATCTCAAATTTTCATCTCTAATCTCAACATAGAGTTCGATCGAAAATGGGTAAGACTCATAAGAGAACAAGTACGAGGGAGAGGAGTCGGTATATAAAAAAGGTATACTTAGTTACTAACCATCGATATGATATTCGGCCACAAAATAAAACCACCATGGATATGATTTGGTTCAGATAAACATTGCATCATAACAACATTAATTAATTTTGTAATAGACAACATTAATTAATGTAGCAAAATTGGAACTAAGTACAGTTCTTTTTTAGTTCGGACAGCTGCACGGAACACCTCAGTCATATCCATATCTTCAGGTTTATTTCCATCGGGCAGTTTCCAATCAAAATGGTAAAGCAAATTTGCAAGTGTAAGCTCAACAATGGCCATCCCAAATGACATACCTGGGCACATCCTCCTCCCACCACCAAATGGGATTAATTCGAAATCAGATCCTTTGAAATCAATCGAAATATCAGAAAATCTCTCTGGATCGAACTTGTCAGCTTCATTCCAATGATTGGGATCCCTCCCAATCGCAAATGCATTAACTATAATCCTAGTTTTTGCAGGAATCTCAAACCCATTAATCTCACAAGTTTCCTTGCTTTCCCTTGGAAGCAATAATGGCGCAGGAGGGTGAAGTCTGAAAGTTTCTTTAATAACTTGATTTATGTACTTCAATTCACCAAGCTCTGCTTCATCAACATACCCTTTCTTATCAAAGACATCCCTCACTTCTGCTTGTGCCCTTTCCATTACTTTGGGATTTTTCAACATTTCAATCATTGCCCATTCTATAATTGTAGACGATGGTTCACTTCCTGCCAAGAACACATCCTGCATCATAGTAAAATCAAGTTAACTCTGATCCAAAATTTTGACATATTTGTAATTAAGGAAAGAGTTATTATCAGGTTCACTGTTAGTGGAGTCTAGCAGACTACACATGCAGGGTTTGAGGGTTGACATGTGTTCTTTAGGGAATAGTTTTGAATTTTTTAATCAAAGTTAATTCAGAAATGGGTATGTGTCAACTCATCACCCCGTTTATGGAGTCCAAATTTTACAATATGAGTGTACCAAATAATAACTCTCAAGGAAAATGGATAAATTATACAATACCAGGATAATAGCTTTGATGCTTGTGGTTGATAAGGCAGTTTCAAAGTCTCCACGTTCCTGAATACTCAAAAGCAGTTGAACAAAATCATTTGCTTCTGCTGATTTATCAGCTTTATGTTCATCGATGATGCTTTTGAGAATCCCATCGACCTTTCGATGCAATCCTCTGTATTTGGGCCTCAATTTGTTAATCAAATGGAGGAGTTTGAATGAAGGGTAGACATCAACAATACTCAAACCTCCAAACAAGGCTACAATTTCCTGGTTTACTCTCTTGAATGCTTCTTGGTGTTTGCATTTTCCCCCAAACGCTGCCTGTGAAACTATGCCAACTGACAGAGTATAAAGCATGCTCCTAAGGTTAATTGTGGATCCTCCTTTTTCTGATATGCTTCTAATCATATTCGAAACATGTTCATCCCTGATTGATCGGAATGATTGAACACGTCTCGAAGTTAAGAGCTCGAGAACACAAATTTTTCGCATCTGTCGCCAGTAATCTCCTCGAGAGAAGACGATGTCTTGAAAATTGTAAGTGACAGACTCTGCGGCGTAAAGATGAGGCCTGTTGACGAAATTGGAGTCCTTGGTTTTCATCACTTCTTTGGCTGCTTCAGGTGTGGAAACGACGACGGTTGGCACTTCCCCAAGTTGCAAAAGCATTACGGCGCCGTATTTGTTGGCCAACTCTCTCAGAGCTCGGTGAGGAACACCGCCGATAAGGAGGTGTAAGTGTCCTATAAGAGGCAATTTTCTTGGGCCTGGCGGCAGCTTCATTGCGGAGTCGTCTTTGGCTCTGGAAGTGAATTTCCATGTGAATACAAGGAAGAGGAAGGTTAAAACTATGGCTACATAGTATGAAATCTGGTCTCCCATTTTTTGCAGTAAGAACAAGTTGCTAAGATCGTAATTGGGGAGACCAATTTTGGACGAGAAGAAGAGGGAAGTTTTTTGTTTTTGTTTTTTTAATATGAGAGACGAGTCACTCATTCCTGCTGAAATTCCCATATGGACCAAGTAAAACACCAAACTTATTTCTACTCCATTCGGTAAATCTTTTTATTATAGCCCAACTACTCAAATTGGGCCTTGATCTTTCAAGGTTTGTCTCAATCAATGTAGCTAACGTGTTTAAAGCACGTGCCCATTCAAACAGCAATCTATCCATGTATGCTAACGGTGAGAAAAGTAAGGATTGGTGAACGCTCATAATTTACCTCTCATTCAAACAACACTTTGGAGATTTTGATCAAAGATGAATATGATTGAAATACACAAGGAGCTTAACAGAATTAGAAGGAGATAGAAACAATCTCATTCGTTACGTGATTACCAGTCCTTTAAAGTGTCCGTTTATGTAAACTACATGATTAATTTAATTAATACTATTTTCTAGGGCTGTTCACCGGTCGGTTGGAACCGAAAAAACTGACCGACCGAGGTGATAAATGGGTTAATCGAAACGGTGTAATCGGTCAATCGGTTATTTCGGTTTCAACCTCGGTGTAAATGGTTTATTCGGATCGCTGGCGGTTTCTGAAATGAATAATTAACCGAAACCGACCGAGAAATTGATTTTAAAAACGACGTCGTTTTGGATATATATAATATACTATAGTTTTATGTAATTATAATATATATTATATAATTATATATATAAAAAATAAATCTGAAAATATATAAACTAAAATCCAAAACCTAAAAAGATAAATCTATTTTATTTCCTAATTTCCTTTCTCTCTCCATATCGACTTCCTCTCTTCTCTCGTCGACGGCCTCTGTTCATATGGTTTGCTGTCACCGAGAAACCTCCATTGCCGGCCATTCCAAGCTTAATTTTGTCTTAGAATTTATCTTCTTTTCTCCTTTTCTTGTTTAAGTCATCAAAATTAGGTATCCCCAATCCTAAAGAACCCAAAGCAAACATTGTTTCTTTATTGTTTCCCTCCCTTTGATCATCAAAAAGTTTATTGAAGTTCTTGAAGAAGTTAGCCAAAATTTGTATCGGGTTAGCCTTAAAACATCATTTTTCCGAGGTTTTAGGGTTTGAAAGAAATGGAGAACCCTAATTTGGAAGGTGGTGGTGACGCCAATGAAGGTAAATGAATTTTCAGTTCAATTTCAGTTTTATTAACATTTTCTGTTGTGATTTTAATTGGAAGAGGAAACCCTAATTTCATATTAGGTTTACCGAATAAATTTTTAGGGGTTTTTTGTGCTTATTTGCTCATGGAATTGAATCGCATGCAATGTGTTATATATGATGCTCTGTTTTTGTCCATTGTTTGATTCAATTTGGTTTTTTGGGTTTAGGCATTACAGTTTTGACATAAACTGTTGTTATAATGAATTGGTGAAACTCTGTGTTGTCATAAACTGTTGTTATAATGAATTCAGTATGATAATTCATATTATTTTGCAGTTATGCTTCAATTTTTTGGTAGTGATGCTCTGTTTTGGGTATTTGAGATGGACAAATGTGGTAGTGATGTCCTGTTATGATGACTAGTAATAAAATGCATGCAAAATTGCAAATTGCAATCTGATTATCAATAGAATAACTGCTAGTGCTAAGTGCTAATCCCATACAAGACAGTGAGATACAAGTTGTCAAGTTCTGTTAATATATGGGACACCAAACTATATGCATATGTTGTTAAAGTTGAATTAATTCTGATGCAAAATATAGTAAAATGTTGAATAACTGGTTTATACAGAGTTTTGGACTAGAGATTTTGTTGTTCCTATTTCCTAATACTTGGTTTTCTTTTGTGTTTTTAGTTGAGAGCGAGCAGTTTAGCTCAGGCAATGTTGATATTACAGAGGAGGAGGAGGTTGTTGCACCTGCAGTTCAAAGTCAAGAATCAAGGATGAGGCCGCCAATTGCACCAACTAACAAGAAGAGGCCGCCAACTGCAGCAACATCTTTAGGACCTCCACCTGAAAAAAAAAAAGTAAGTCTTGGTCTATGGTATATTGGTATGGGAGCATTTTACTAAATTTACCAAGCCTGATGGTAGTAAAAAATCTAGATGTAATTATTGTGATAGAGAGTATGTTGCGGATTCCTCCACCAATGGAACTAGTGCCATGAGGAATCACCTTAAAGCAAGCAAAAAACTGCCTATTACCAATAGTAATGACCCTAAACAATCTGAATTGGTATTTAACAGTGGGGATGATAGGGCAGGGGGTGTTGGTACTTGGAAATATAATGCTGATGCTATTAGGAGAAGTTTAGCAAGAATGGTCATTCTTGATGAGTTGCCTTTTAAGTTTGTTGAAGGGAAAGGGTTCATAGAATTTATTTTACAAATCTGTCCTAGGTTTAAAATCCCTTCAAGGTCCACTGTTACTAGAGATTGTGTGAATATGTATGAAGATGAGAAACTAAAACTGAAAAAGGTGTTTGCTTCAAGTTCGGGTAGGGTTTGTGTAACTACTGACACTTGGAGTTCATGTCAAAGAATTAATTACATGGCTTTGACTGCACATTTTGTTGATGAAAATTGGGTTTTACACAAAAGGATAATAAATTTTCAGCCCATTAGTAGTCATAAAGGGGATTTTATTGGAAAAGCAATTGATAAATGTTTAAAGGATTGGGGTTTGGAAGATAAGGTTTTAACTATAACAGTTGATAATGCAACTAATAATGATACTGCTTTAGCTTATTTGAAGAAAAGATTTGGGAATTCTAGAATGAGTGTCTTGGGTGGGAAGTACTTACACATGAGATGTGTGGCTCATATCTTGAATTTGGTGGTAAATGATGGATTAAAGGAAAAGCAAATGCAAGGTCCTGTTCAGAAGATTAGGGAAGCTGTTAGGTACATTCGAAATTCAAATGCAAGGCTGTCCAAGTTCAAAGAGTTAGCTGCAAAAGAGAAGATAGATACTGCACTTGGGTTGTGTGGTGATGTTTCCACTAGGTGGAATTCCACCTATCTCATGTTAGAGCATGCTAGCAGATATGAGAAGGCATTTGATGTTTATGATGATGCAGACCCTAAGTTCAGAGTTGAATTGGATGCATGTTGTCAGGGGCCACCGACAGAATCAGATTGGGAAAAAGCTCGGTTGTTAATGCAGTTCTTGAAGAAGTTCTACTTGTTAACTTTGAAGGTTTCAGGTAATTTCAATTTCCTGTGTTTTTAATTTCATTTTGGTTATACTTTTAGCTTTGATTATATACTAACATAGTTTCTGAATTATGATTATTTTAGGCACTTCTTATGTGACTTCAAACACATTCCTTCAAGAAATTTGCTCCTATTTATGTGAAAATGAAGGAAATGCAGCAAGATCAGAATGATGACATCAAGGGCATGGCAACTAGAATGGTTGTAAAGTTTGAGAAGTATTGGGGTTCGATGGACAATGTTAACATGCTTCTTTATGTTGCAAGCGTGTTGGATCCGAGGAAAAAGCTTGAGTTTGTGGAATGGTGCTTGACCAAGATGTACCCCACCATCACTCCTGAAGTCTCTGCCATGGTTAGCAAGGTTAATGATGTTTCTCATGAACTCTTTTATGAGTATAGAAGAATCATGGCGCCTGCTATGGAGACTGCCCCGGCTGATCAAGCCACTGCCTCTTCCTCTTGTCATCAAAAAGCTACTGCAATGGATGAAGATGATGTACTCTCCCAGTTTACAAAGCACAAAATGGAGACTGGCAAGGAAGAAAATCAATCCGAGCTGGATAAGTACCTAAAGGAGGAGACTGAAAATGTCAAGAAAGGAGATGAATTTGATGTTTTGACATGGTGGAGAGTTAATAGGCACAGGTTCCCTGTTCTAGCTGCTCTTGCACGAGATATTTTGACAATCCCAGTTTCCACGATCGCTTCCGAATCAACATTTAGTACGGGTGGAAGGGTTTTGGATGCCTTTAGGAGTTGTATGCATCCAAAAGTTGTACAAGCATTGATTTGCGCTCAAGACTGGATTCGTGGAGCTTCAAAATATGATGTAAAAGCTGATCAAGAATTAGAAGATCTAATAAAGCTTGACGAGATTGGTTTAGGTATGTATTACTATTATTGGCTATTTGGTTTATTTTTTGAATTGCATGATTGCTTTTGCTTATACTTATAGTTAAATTTCTTTTTATTGCTTGATTAGAAACATCCAAGAGATCCTTGGATCCAATACTTGATAATTGAAATTTGAAGGTTGTACAGTGTGGACTGAAGTTTAGGTAAACACACATTTTTTTTTTATAATGCTCAGTTGATACTTGATACTTGATAATTTCAGTTTTGTTATTGTTACTACTAGTACTAATTTATACTTGTCTTACTTGGAAGGCTGTTGTGATGAATGATGATAATGCTCAGCTCAGTTGCTCACTGGATTACATGTTTGCTAATGCTGCTGGATGTGGTATTGTGGTGGTATATAATCTGCAAAGTGCAAATGGTTTAGGACTTTAGGTTTTATTGTTAGTTGCAAATTGCCTGCATGAATTTTAAGTGTTTGCAGGCCTATTGTAAGTGCTTTTGCCTTTTGTGCAGCCTAACTAACTTGTTAGTTACTTGTTAGTAATTTAACTTATGAAGTAGCCCTCTCTTTTGTACATGAATATCAGAATATTGTTGAATAGTGCATAGCCTTTTAGTTAGGGCATAGGCTTAGGCTCTGAGCCTCTGAATTTCTGATTTGGAAAGTGGAAAACTATTTTGTAAACAGGTTGCAAATTGAAGTTATTTTCATTTTGATTTTGGTGTTGTTTCGACCCCTGTAAGGTCGAGTTCATGGTTGAAAACAGGTTGCAAAATGGCAAAATGCCCAAAGGCATTAACCGATCGAAACCGACTTAGGTCGGTTTCTGTCGGTTTCCAATATACCTTCGGTCGGTGTCGATTTCAATAATTACCCGTCGGTTATATCGGTTAAGTTTTAAAACCGAACCGATAAATCGAAACCGACCGTTTGAACAGCCCTACTATTTTCCAACATAGCTAATCCAAAGGAAACTTTAGAGAATTTTGGTGACGTTCTTAGGACTTCTACATTAGGGATTAGTATATATCCAATTTTGTCCTTTTGAATACACATATATAATAGCTAGTAATCAATAACACAAATTATGAGTAATAGATCAATTTAAAACAATATGTAGATCAATGGTTAGATATACCAATAAGGAAAATTACAATTGATCGATTTTTCTTTTGGTATATATACACAAATTAATCTTGTTCGAGTCGTTGGCCTACTATGAGGTAAAGTTATTCCAACAATGATTTTCTCCATTAATAAGACTTGAACTCGAGACCTTGCTTAAGAACAACATGTGTTAAATTAATTAATCACTTGAACCAACCATATGTTGGTAAACCAAAGGATCAATTCAGCCAATATTTTGATTGATTAGGCTTGATCTTAAGTATTACTAACATATAGAGTACTTACATCGGAATAGGCTCTAGGATTGATTTAAGACAATCTTTATTTTCTTGGCTTTGAATCCCAAACCAATCTCCATATTGGTAAATGCGATGAACACATCTTGTCAAGGTCAATGCCACATTAACAATGGCGGGTGCACGACCATAACTTTCAACTATTGACTTGTTAAACTTTTTCCACGAGTTTCGAATTAGAGTTTTGACGTGATCTCTTGCTTCTTCTTCTGAGACACCATTTTGCATCATGTAACAATAGATGAAATTCATGTTCTCTCCTCTTTCCATTTCAATCTGCATCAAAATAATCCATAACGAATGTAAAAGTTTTATTTGTTCGAAAATATCTGTAATTTAATTAGCAATTAATCCATGGTAATATTAATTCGGTTCTTCCAATAATACCCCTTTTCAACTACTAGCTATTGTTAAATGTTTCAACAAGTTTCTATGTTCTTTCAAGGAACTAGAGTATAGTCAATTTACTTCTTTTATCATATGAAATTTTGCAATTTTAATTGCTTTATTAATCTGTGTGAAATTGATTAAAGTGACATATAAATTGAAACAGAGGGAGTATATAAGCACCTTGGCAGTGTGCAAATCATCAATTAGTCGAGTAATGACTCCGGTTAGAGAAACTAAGTCGGACTCATGCTCGACTAATTCTAACAAATATTCATTTAAATAGTGTCCTAACACTCCAAAAATGCCATATATCACACATAAAGGCACACCGATTGAAACTCTTGCGTTCTCAATATATTCATATGCAGTCGGGGTATATCCACTATGAATCCATCGTGCTTCTTGAAGATATCCTTTAATGTAACACATTAACTACAAAAATGCATGGAACATTAATGTCAGAAATATTTTCATATTTGCACATATATCTCTCTAGTCTCTACTGAATTGAAATATATTATATATATATATATATATACCTCAAAAAAAAGAAATATATTATATATATGGTAGACTATTTACATGTTTCTTAACGTAAGGTAGAATATCCATGCCGTTATCTTTCAAAGCATCTTGGGCCATTTCGCTAATATGGTCGTACAAAGCAGAGTAGCATACTTTCATGTACTCCGGAAGCTCTTCCATGGCCTTAAGATCCCAACTGCAAGACCCAAAAGTCTCGTTATTTATTTATGCAAATTTGTTAGAATTTGACCATGTTAATGTGGCCCATATCAAATCTGTCAATTACATAAATTGGGTAATTATAGGATTGACCAACATTATTATGGGTTAAATCAAATCTACCTAATTATGTTAATTGAGAGATTAAATACATTTAATAGTTAAATAAATCTCTACCGTTCAACTGGCTATTTGACGGACGTACCAGATTAAAAGACTACATATATAAATTGGTCCTCCCTCTACTCATTAGGGTTTACGGAAAACACAAAATTAAGTATTTTCCATCAGAAAGAAATACCGTAAAATTAAGTAAGAGTCAAGAGGGAGAAATCAATTTATTCTCTTCAAGTTTATGCTCATGGCTCAACCAAATTCCGCATCAGGTATGTCTAAACCTTTATGTATTTAGAATTATTTATTCATGACCTATAAAGATCCTTTATGTTCTTATGTCTTAAGATTAATTTACATGTGCCATCAGAGCCAATTAGGTTTCATGAATAAATATTCAATTAAGTTTATGATAATGATAATTATTGGTTAATCGTTTGAAAATCATGAAGGTTTTGATCTCTTAGTTTGATAGTTGGTTTAGGCCAATAATGATGTGATCAATTAAAACCCTTTTTGCGTCATTGGCCGAATGTTGTATTGATGTTTTCAATTTCAAAATTGACTTCAATTTTATGTATATATATTCTGGTCGAATGGGAAATTGGGAATTGAGAAGGTTTAATCTCCTTATGCCCTTATGCCGTACGTTCAGGATTTTGTTTTATATGCATAAATCTAATGTAATTTTTGGAGCTTTATTGTACGTGGGCCTTACTGATCTAATGTTTTCAAATTATATATGCATAATATATATTCATGCTTGGCCGAATGAATGATCTAATGTTAATTGGCTTCAATATTTTATACATATACGGCAATGATTATATTATGATATTATATGATTGTTTTCAAATTGAAAAATGAGAAGCACGAATCTGCTTAGGCCTATGTTAAGTTTAATGTGCTTTTAACTTTTATGCATAGATCTAATTTGGTTTTATTATGTTAAAACTTGATTCTTTTAATGTTATACAATACATGTATGAATCTGTTTTAAGCCGTATGTGATTAATTTATATATTTGTATAATTTTCTTTAAATATGAATTAAAATTTTATGAGCATGATTATATTCATGTAGTTTGTTAGTCACCAAAGTGGCCAAACTAAGTTATAATATTATGCATGAATGGATTATATGAAGTTCAAAATAACAGTAGTTTCTGATTTGCCCAAAGGTAAATCAATTAATGGTGAACTTCATTGGGTAAAATTTTATTCTTTTGTCAAGTATATTTGTATATCCAAAGATGTCTTGTATATTTGATTGGGAATAATTATTTGCCTATAAAGTTATATAATGGTATTGAATTTATGATAGTATATTATAGTATCTGCCCAAAGGTGGCCTATATATATACTCTAATGATTATTAATTTGAATTCTTATGTAATCTAAGCATGTATATGTATTGTTTGCAATTAGTCGTATTCATTCGCATGCTGCATCTGTGACTGTTTTCAATGGTGCAAACTTCTCTGAATGGTGCGAACAAGTCAAGTTCCATTTAGATATTCTGGATCTTGACTTGGCACTTTTGGAAGATAAGCCTTCTGCTCTTACTGATGAAAGCAGTGAGGATGAGAAGTGGCACTATAAAACATGGGAACAGTCCAATAGATTGAGTATTATGTTTATGCGAATTACTATTGCCAACAAAATTAAGAGCACTCTCCTACAAACAGAAAGTGCTAAAGAATATTTAGCGTTTGTGGAAGAGTGTTTTCGTTCTGCTGATAAGTCATTGGTTGGTACTCTAATGGCAGAACTGACGACCATGAAGTTTGATGGGTCGCGCAGTATGCAAGAGCACATTATTGAAATGACTAACATTGCAGCAAGACTTAAGACCCTGGGAATGAATGTGGATGAATCCTTCATGGTGCAGTTCATTCTGAACTCACTGCCTCCTGAGTATGGACCATTCCAAATTAACTATAATGCCACTAAGGATAAGTGGGATGTTAATGAATTGTCCAGTAGGCTTGCTCAGGAGGAATCACGTCTGAAAAAGATGGGAAGTCATTCTATTAATTTCATGGGTCAAGGAGCTGGAAAGGAACTCAAGTCTAAGCCCAAGAAGTTTAAGAAGAAAAGGATGTCTGATAATGCACTTCAGACAGCTCAGAAGAAAGAACTGGCATATAGGTGTCATTTCTGTAAAAGGGAAGGACACTATCAGAAAGATTGCCTAAAATGTAAAGCTTTGTTTGAAAACAAAGGTATCATACATTATGTTTCTGTATGTTATGAATCAAACTTAGCTGAAGTTCCTTCTAATACTTGGTGGCTTGATACTAGAGCAACTATCATGTTTCTAACATG